>PVIU01003016.1:0-155700 GCA_004026605.1 Ondatra zibethicus | reverse complement strand
TGCCTTCTGGTGTGTGTAAGCCTTCGCCATTTACCCATCAGCCTTTGCCTTCTGGTGTGTGTAAGCCTTCGCCATTTACCCATCAGCCTCTGCCTTCTCATCTGTGAGGTAGGGCTTGAAACAGCTTCTTTCAGAGGTCAGTAGGCAGGTTAACACACAAGTGCATAGAAAGCATGCAAAAGAGGACATACCAAATAAAAAGCCAAATGTTATCTCCACATCCCCACTCAATTCTAGTTAAAGGGACTTGCACATAAGGCTAAAAAAGTTTAAGAAGAGCTAGGAGAGCTTCTAGATAAAAGACAGGACTCCCAGTTCAAGCTGACATTCAGATAACAACAAATAATTTGAAATTAAAATTTCAACAAGCCCTCTAAATATTTAGCTGCTAAATTCATATACTTAGTTCCTGCCCTGACTCTAAGCTTCCACTACTGGAAATCTATTCTAAGATAATAATAAATACAGAAAAATTGTTGTTCAAGGAGATTTCTTTGGAGAGTCTGAAAATACACATTAAAAGTTATGTGCAAATAATATACCCAATATTGGCAAAAATAATAAATAAATTAGAGTATATCTTCTCAGTTGAATAACACAGAGCCATTAAGAATGGTGTGTCTGAAATATACATAATAATAAGGTTAATGTATATGAAATAAGATAAAAATGACAGAATAAGATTAAATAAACAGCGGTTGGAGAGATAGCTCAGTGATTAAGAGCACTTGCTGTTTTTTCCAGAAGACACAGGTTTGATTCCCAGCACACACACAGTGGCTCACAATCACCTGTAACTCCAGACCCAAGGGAATGCAATGCCCTCTGGATCTACTAAAGACACTTAAGCTTTCAGTGTGGAACTGGAGGTTGAGTCTTGAAAAAAATGGGGTGTCCTGAAGAAAAAGTTGGCTTTTTTTCCTGCTGAGTAGTACTCCATTGTGTAAATGTACCAGATTTTCCATTCTTCAGCTGAGGGGCACCTAAATTGTTTCCAGGTTCTGGCTATTATGAATAATGTTGCTATAAACACAGTTGAGCAAATGTCTTTGTGGTATGAATGTGCATCCTTAAGTCGCACATCCTTTATATGCCCAGGAGTGGTATTGCTGTGTCTTGAGGTAGATTGATTCCCAATTTTCTGAGAAACCACCACACTGATTTCCAGAGTAGCTGTACAAGTTTGCACTCCCACCAGCAATGGAGGAGTGTTCCCCTTACTTTGCATCCTCTCCAGCATTAGCTGTCTTTGGTGTTTTTGATCTTAGCCATTCTGACTGGTGTAAGATAGTATTTCAGAGCAGTTTTGATTTGCATTTCCCTGATAGCTAAGGATGTTGAGCAATTCCTTAAGTTTTGGCCATTTGCAATTCTTCTGTTAAGAATTCTGGAGTACTACTCAGCGGTTAAAATAAACAATGACATTTTGAAATTTGCATGCAAGTAGATGGAACTAGAAAAAAACAACCTGAGTGAGGTAACCCAGAACCAGCTAGACAAACATGGTATATACTCACTCACAAGTGAATATTAAACTTAAAGCTAGGATAGCTAGCTTTAGTTCATGATCCCAGAGAAGCTAGGTAACAAGGAGAACCCTAAGAGAGACATACATGTATCCCCTGGGAAGGGGAAACAGACAACATCTGAAAAGGTTGGGAGTATGCAGGGAGGGAAGAAAAGGCGGGAGGGAAGTAGGATGGGAGAAGGGAAGGGAGGAGAAGAACATGAAGGAACAGGATGCTCAAGAAGGGGGAAGGACAGAGAGGGAGAGCAAAGAAAGAGATATCTTGACTGAGGGAGCCATCAAAGGGCTAGCAAGAAACATGGGACTAGGGAAATTCCCAGGAATCCACAAAGATGACCCCAACTAAGACTCTAAGTAACAGTAGAGAGGCCTAAAGCTGCCCTTCTCCTGTAATCAGATTGATAATAATTTTAATTGTCATCATAGAACCTTCATCCAGCAGCTGACGGAAGTAGATCAGAGATCTATAGCAAAGCACTGGGCCGGGCTTCTAGAGACTAGTCCAAGAGTCGGAGGAGTGATAATATGAGCAAAGGGGTCAAGACCATGATGGTGATACCCACAGAAACAGCTGACCTGAGCTAGTGAGAGCTCACTGACTCTGGATTGATAGCAGGGGAACATGCATAGGACCAACTAGACTTTTTGAATGTGGGGAACAGTTGTGAGGTTTGGGCAGTCTGTGGGGCCACTGGCAGTGGGACCAGGATTTATCCCTTGCCCTTGAACTGGCATCTTAGAGCACATTCTCTTTGGAGGGATACCTTGCTCAGCCTAGGTATGGGGAAAGGGCCTTGGTCTTGCCTCAAAGTGAAGTGTCAGACTTTATTGACTCCCCATGGGAATCCTTACCCTTTCTGAGGAGTGGATGGGGGTGGAGGAGAAGGGTGGGGTGGGGGAAGGGTAGGGTGGAAAGAGGGGAGCGAGTGGGAATGGGGATAGCTATGTAAAATGAGAAAAAATGTACTAAGAAATTCTTAATAAAAGAAAGACAAAAAAAAAGAGAGAAGTAGATGGAAGGGATTCTGGGTCTGCCACAATTAGATGCCAACTGTGTCAATCATCTGATGTTTGTTATATTTGCTGATCTCCAGCTTCCCAGGCAAGGATCTGGATGGTTTGAGAGAGTAGATGTTCACCTTCTCTAGATATCTCTGCTGACCTGTGGCAGTCTGCTTCCTGATGTGATAAAAACGCTCAACAGAAGTCAGCTTCTAGGATGAAAGGTATATTTTGGTTTATGGTTTTAGATGTGTCAGACCCTTGCTTTTTGGCGTTATTGCTTTTAGTCTAGTGGTGGAATGGGAACATCATGGCGAAAGTGTGTAGCAGAGTCAAGCTCCTGGCAGCCAGGAAGCACAGAAAGGCACAGGAGAGGGCATAGAGAAAGGTATACCCCAGTGACTTTCAACTACACCTCACATGCCAACTGCACCTCCTACGAGCCCATTTGGCTATGAACTCATGAATGAGATCAAGACTCTCATGACTCAGTCACCTCCCAGCAGCCCCTCTTCTGAGCCAAGCCTTTTGTAATCCAGACCTTTGAGGAATATTCATTTCCAAACCACAAACTTGATAAAAACAAAACAACAACAACAACAAAAAAACACCTTAAGTTCCTAGAGTGGGATATGGTGCTCTCCAGAGCAGGTTCGAATCTGGAATCTTTTGAAAGCTACACACTCAGACTGGGTGTCTGTCTTCTTGTCTCTGCCTCTGTCTCTGTCTGTCTGTCTCTATCTTTCTCCCTCTCTCTTCTATTCCTCTTTTTCTTTTATTTCTCTAATTTGCAAAGCCTTCTTTGAAAAAGTTTATAGTTTTCCCTGCTGAGACTTTGCCTAATGAAGTATTTCATGGTATTCTCGCCTTTAAAAGGAATGAGGGTAGATGTTTATTAAATTAATTTGGGCTTTAATGTATTTCCTCCATATTTCATGCTGTGGTCACAACTGTTTCTGCAAATGACTTTTTCCAAGATACCTGATTTGCTTTTAATTGCCTCTGTCCCTTTGCTTGGTTCCCTGCTACACTTGTTATTTCTATTTGTTTAGTACTTGAAGCCCAGAGATGTAACAGGTAAAGGCTCCATCCTCTGGGGAGGCAAGGCTGTGACTTGAAAGGGTGGGGAAGCATCATCTTGAACAGTAGGCACCAAGTGTGGCTATTGGCCTGTGATTCCAAGAATCAAAGCACAAACAATCGACTTCTCCCTCTCCAAAAACACCATGGACTAGGTCTAGAAGGTTCTCAGAAAGAAACTGTGTCTTCCACTGAATCTTTTTCAAGGCTAATTAACATTTCAATGGTTGTGGATAGTTTGGAGTGTTGAGAGCCTAGAGTCAAATTATCTCCAGCCAAAGCCCTCTTCGTGCCCATTTATTGCCCCCTGACAGCTTTGTGGCCATTAGGCTAATCATTTTGAATGTGCAGATGCCAGCTCACCGACCGAAAGGCCCAACTTGCCTTTGAGCATGTGAGGTCTAGAGCAGAGATTTCCCCACTTGGCTTTAACCTGTCCACCAATGCATATCCAAAGGATCTTGATTCATGCCTTTCTTTGTTATATACTCTAAAAACTTTATCAAACGGTGGCCAATTAGAACACGAGATTTTGAGTAGCCTAAATCTGTGTCCCCTGCCCATATTTAGCTCCAGAATAGTTTAAGCTAGCTTTTTAGTTGTGTTCTGGTCTCCACAGCACACACTGTCTCAAAAACTACCCGTTTTGGTGAGGTGGTCTCTCTTGACTTATGAAGTCATTACAAGGGAAAGAGAAAGAACTCAGGCCTATTTTAAAGGTAAAAGAAGAGACTTGGCAAACGTTTTCCAGCTGGCAGCTATGCCTGTGGACATGTGTTTCCACCTTAAAACTGGTCCTCCATACCAATGGTAACCCCACAAAAGAAGGAAGCCCAACCATCAAATCATGTTTACATTAAATAGTTGTGCTTTTAAAAGAGAAGTGGGCTATAGGAATGTACGTGGGTGATATCAGCACTTGGGTGACTGAGGCAGGAAGTTTTCAATTTCCATGCCAACCTGGGTGGCATTTTAAGTTCCAGGCTAGTCTGGCCCATATGGCAAGACCCAAGCTAGACTGGGATACATAGCAAGACAAAAATCTAAACCAAACAAAACCTCAAATCAAAGCAAACCAAATCAAGCAAAGAATAACAAACAAACAACAACAAAGATAAAACAAAACAGCAACGAAAAACCACCAATAAATGAATAAATAAAACAAAATAGTTAACAAAAGACCCAAACCACAAAAGCAAAATATTCTAAAGTAATCCACTTTTGTTGTAGAACAAACAAGCAAAATCGTGTGTGTGTGTGTGTGTGTGTGTGTGTGTGTGTTCAGAAGCCTGTATATATATGTGTGTGTATATATATATATATACCCATTTACTAATACTCTCCCACCCCAGGTGGCCACAATCTAGAAGGACATTGAGGGGGCTAGCTAGGCTGTTCTCTGACAGTGTAGGACAGCCTGAACCCTGCCCACTATTTGCCCAGTCATCTTTACCAAGCAGTGTCTCTTCTGTCTCATGGTTCCTTTGGAAAACACTCATCTAACTCTGGGAACAACTCTACAGATGATGAAACAGCTATAGCTGCCCCAGTCATGTGACCTAGACTCTCCTATCAGAGCTATAATCCTGAAAAGTCTCCTACAAGAACTGAGCTCTGTTTCTGTGGGCTGTGCAGCTGAAGGTGACTCTCCTGCCACCAGGCTGCTTGGTGGGTGCGATGACTCCCTCACACCAGGAAGAAGAGCTGGAAACTAGAATGGTTGTCCCAGCTTGGGATTTTCTGTTTCATGACCCAGAACATCCCTTTTAACCAATTCCCATTGCAATTGCAGAATAATTTTCTGTCAGAAATCCGAGGTGGGAATGGAGGGCCACATGCTTATCAGAGAAGACACAGGGCAGTATTAGAAGAAAGTTATCTTTTTTTAACTGCCTGGCTCAGCACTTACTGGAAAAACTGCGGGAGGGGATGTTTTCCCCCTAAGGATTTCTGATCTCTGTTCTTTGTAGTCCAAGAACACTCTTTGGAAGGTTTCATTCTTCTGAAATCTGTCACAGTTCTCTTTCTGGCACAGCATATGATCTAGTTGGTTAACATCCACTTTTAGCGGAAAAGATGGTATATTCTGCACTTTGGGGCAGCATTCTAAAAATAACAAGTAGGTTAGGGACATTGGCAGTGTTCGAGAGCCCACATTTTCAATGGTTTCTTATTTATCAGTTTTATTTATTTCAAAAAAGGTGTGTCATAATGTCACAATGCTGACTTTATGTATTTCTCTTTTAATTTCACCCATTTTTATGTCTGTTTGAAGTATTCTGGCTTTAAAAATAATTGGTGATATTATTGTCATCATCATCATCATTAATATTAGTATTGAACAGAGTCTCTCTACATAGCCCTGGTTATCCTGGAACTCACTATGTAGATCCAAACCAGCCTTGAACTCATAGAAACCCATGTGCCTCTGCCTCCCAAGTGCTGGGATTAAAAGTATGCACCATAATACCTGGCATGGAGCTTATTATTTTCTTAAGGAGTATTTATTTTCATTTTATGTGTATGGGCTCATTGCCTATTCCTATGTCTATACCCATGTTTACAATGCCTAAACAGGCCAGAAGAGTGAGTTAGAGCCTCTGGAACTGGAGTTACAGTTTGTTGTGCTTAGAACTCAACCCTGATCCTTTGGAAGAACATTGAGACCTTTCTCTCCAGCTCCAGTGATGGTTGGTTTTAATGTCAATTTTAATGCCACAACTTAGAATCACTTAAATAGGGACCCTCACTTGAAGAATTATCCTGATTGTTTTAATGGATGTGGATGATTTGCCTCTTGCTTGCTTGGCTCTTTTCTTGCCACTGGGCTCATTTATGCTGCTGCTGATTCCTTCACTGATATCACCGCAGGGTTTACAGGCTTCAGGATGGACCAAGGAGGAGCTCCAGGAAGCTGCCAGAATTTGGGCACTGGCTTGGTACTGCTGAGCCCTATGGATTGAGAAACTACTGAGTTCTCATTTTTCTCCAGTGAGGGACAGCTATTGGGGCTCCTCCAATAGCTGAGGCACTGAGCCTCAACGACAGAACAGCTAATAAGTTTTCAGTCTCTCAGGTGTGATTCTGCTGTTGTTACCGTTTCAAGAAAAGCAGGATCAATAAATTATTTATATATAGACACATGTACTTACATGCATAATATACTCATATTATGCATGTAAATACGAGTTCTGTTAATATTTGTTATCTAATAATCATTTATATCTTAGTTTTCATGCATCTCTTATTTTAATTGTTTGCATGCATGTAAAATAACCTCTTTAAGGGCTCTCTCTGTTAAAAATCTGTCCCAGTATGGCTTATGACTGCTTTTTGCTCCCTTTTCTATGTCCTAATAATACTGAGTTTGAAGACTAGACAGTGGAGATTTTAATGAATTTAAATTCTGCTGTGTTTGAGGTGTACAGTGTGTGTGTGTGTGTGTGTGTGTGTGTGTGTGCATAGATTATAGTCAGTATAAAATTTAATTTTCTGAGTTCAAGTTGCAAATTGCAACTTCCTTGTATAGCACCTATATACAGAGTAGGCCCCTGTTCTTGCTCATGATGCCCTTTGTTCTAATACTGTGGGTTTTTCTTTTATGCCTGCTTAATTTAGTGGCTAACCAATGATTTTAACAGGACAAAGCTAACTAATTATGTCTGTGGTTGTATTCTTCCTGGACACCCCCTTTATTGCAGTTTCCCAGCACTGGCTGGCTGTAGGCCTTGGCCTGGGATTGCCGAATCTGCCAGGAATCGCTTTCCTGACCAGGGGTTCACACTTGGAGTGTACACTGGATTTAAACACATGAAATTTACAGGTTTCTTTTGAAAATTTATCTTTTAAGGGCACTTCTTCTGTCTGTGAACACATTCCCCTGCTGCTGATCTGTGCCTTTTTCTTTGTTCAGTGTCCCTGAGACTCCCTCTGGTACCTGGCGCTCACCGTCAGTCAGGAATTCGCCTCTGTAAGTCCTCTGAGTAGAGCTCTGCCCACAAAGCAGCAGCAGTAAGAGGTCTGGGTTTTTGGTGATGGTGGTGGGGGGGTCATTCCCTGATGTCCTTTTACCTCTGTGTCCTGTCCTTTCCTACAGAGGGAGCAGTAACAAGGCACCATTTTGGAAGGGAACAGCAGCCCTCACTGGCCAATTGCACCTGGGATCAAAGGTCCCTTGATCCTAGTTTCCAGTGCCTACATCTGTGAGAAACAGATTTTGGGGTTTTTGTTTGTTTTTTTTAAAGTCACTCAATATTTGGTGACAGCAGTACAACAGACTACAGGAGCAACCTAGAAAAGAGTTTGACAAGTCTCTCTTAGTTATCAAAAGGAGGCAAACTGAGCCTGTGTGCAGTCCAGAGCTCAAGAGCATCTGCTGGGATCGGTGATGATTTGGGACCAACTGCGAACCTTCTTGAATGAAACACAATGAGTCATTTTAGACTGGCGGGAGTCTTGGGAACTGGTCTCTGATGTAATCGGAAACCAACAGAGAACAGACCCATTGCTGGCTCTAATTCTTCCTCACAAGAGACTGCTTCTTGCGTAAGTCTGTGCTCTCTGGGAAACACTCAGATGTCTGTGAAGTCACGTACATCCCAGAAAATCTCTTGATCTGTTTCAGAATAGATACTGGCACAGCCACGGGGAGTCTGACGGCCATGCCCCTTATCTTTATAGGTCCTGGGCGTTTGCTCTATGATAATTTATGTAAATAAACTCAGGGATGAGGGCAAGACCCCATTAAAGGCCCCAGGGCAGACCGTAGAAACACACAGCATGCCATGAATGCTTACGTATTTTAACAGTGGTTTTGGGTTTGAAAACCATACCATTGAGGACACAGTAGAGGGGATTCTACAACAAGACTGAGTTTACTTCCCAGCCTAGCTACTGACTGTGACCTTGGGACAGTCATTCACCCTTTGCCCTTGCTTCTGGGGTGAAGTTGAGAGCACCTATCAGAGTCAAGTTGTTTTTGTAGAAGATAAATGAATTATTTGAACAGTGCCTGGTGAATAGTAAGTGTCAGTCCCTTCCCCCGTCTGTTGGCCTGGGTGATAGTACTGCAAAGGGTCACTCATCTTTTAGAAGGATGCTGTAAGTAACCCATTCTCTCCTCCTGGACCAGGGACCTGCTTTTCCATTACTGATCACTCAGTCTCTGGGAGGGCTGTGCATCATTTTCCCTGCAAGATGGGGAGAGGACCAGGGAAGGAGGAGGACAAGGCTTGAGGTGATGGTGATGGGATGAAGATTCAGTGCCTCCTAGGGAGGAAGGAGGGAAGGTAAAAAGACGGTGAGCACAAGACAGGAAGGCAGTGTTCAGGCCTAGGGGATAACTGTGTGAGAAGGGTCTCTCCTGGGAAGATCTAGGAGGTTGCACCAGCAGAGGCTGACAGCAATGACATGTAAATACCCCAGAATAGCAGGGCAACCTATTCCTGACAGAGCTCATGAAAGAACTTTCCAGGTCCTCTGTCTGGAGCTACACCAGTCTAACTCCCTTTGCTTTGCTCTGCAGTGAAGCTACTGCTTAGAGATGCATGCTGGTATCCAGCACCCTGCCTCTGGATAGTTTCCAAATGTACTCTGCCCTCACACCTGCACATCTGCTTCTGGGTCGTTAGCTCTGTGACATGCCCACTCTTTCATAAAACTCCAGGACACTGCGAATTGCCAACAGGGATGGCTTCATCTATCCCTGGCGGTGTGATTCTGAAGTTGGAATGGAGAACCCTTGTCACTGGGACAATCTGTACAGACCTCTCCCCCAATGACACATTCAGTTCTTGGTCTTGATGGATCCAGCATGGGAGTCCAGAAGTGTACTTGACCTCTGAAGAGACCTTGAAAGACAGGTGTCACCTTCATTTTAAAAGGTGACAGTGGAATCAGTCCATGATCATTTGGTCTCATACCCAATACTGCTACTTGGGCAAAGCACTGTGCTGAGTGGGGGATGTGAAGAGGCTGGTCTTCCCTTCTTGGTGGGTATGAAGCAGAGGAAAGGCAATGCCAGGACTCCAATGCCTTCCTTTTTGCTTCTCTTATTCCATCTGGGCCCCTAGCTCATGGGACACTACCACTCACATCCAGGGTGAATCTTTCTCCCACTACTTCCTCCTTGCTGGAACCACCCTCACAGACTATCCAGAGAGGTGTACCTCACCAATCTCTTAGGTGATTGTAAATCCAGTCCAGAAGACAGTGAACATGAACTACGAAAAATATCAAACATACTTTTTAGTTGGGTGTGGCTGTGCTCACCTCTAATGCCAATCGTTGGGAGGCTGAGGTAGAAGGATTAGGAGTTTTAGGTCATCCTCAGCAAAATAGCTAGTTCAAAGTTAGCCTATGCAATATGCAACCTTGTCTGAAAAACAAAACAAAACAAACAAAAAACAATAAATCAGAAAACCAACAAAAAATTAAATTATGTATTTGTACACAAAGTGCAAATTTTAGCTGGGTGGTGGTGGTGCATGCCTTTAATCCCAGCACTTGGAATTAGAGGCCAGTGAGTTTGAGGCCAGTCTAGTCTACAAAGCAAGTTCCAGTATAGCCAGGAGTACACTGAGAGACCCTGTCTCTCAAAACACACACACACACACACACACACACACACACACACACACACACACAAAAGGAAAAAAGGGGAAGGAGTTCAAGATGTAAATTTTAATTGTCTTTATTCCATGGACAATGAGATACAATAGGTGTTGCCACCTAGAGATGATTGAAGAACACAGGAGGATACATGAAGGTTAGGTACAAACACTGTCATGTGGCATAAGAGACTCAAGTACCTGTGAATTTTTATGTCCTCACATCCTGGAATAAGTCCCCTGTGAATACTGTGGAACAATTTAACAACGAAACACAATATCTAGCCTTGAAATGTCTGCCTATTTGATCTTCAATTTTTCTTCCCCCAAGCTTTGACCCAGGATCCAAAATTCAGAAATCAAAGGGACAATATACCAGTTCCAAGGACTTCTCATTCTTCAAGTATGAAGTGGGGACAGATAGCATCCACTGTGCACAGAAACCTGTGTCATCCCCCAGAGGCCCCTGAGGTAGACCCCTTATTTGTTTCTGTTCTCACTGTTACTTATTACAGTGTCTGCAGGCACCTGCTGTCCACCAGTGCAGTGCAAGCAAGACAAACAGAGCCTCAGCCTGGAGAGGACATCCCCTGGGTAGTGGGTAGACTACTGCACACAAGAGCTTGGGATCTGAGATGTGGCCAGAAGCATGTTTTGAGCACTTTAATCTCATTACCTTCTTTCCATGAACTTCATATACCATCTCTGTGTAGGTTTCCAGGATGCTGCTTAATCTGAGCCCTCATCTTCACCTTGGTGCTTGACCTCCACCTCCATCTTGACGGACCATTTCCTGTCACATTCTTCCATGCACACCCTCCACGGCCCACCCCATGGAATCAGGTGCAGATCGGGCTGTCCAAACTATGCCGAGGAGCTTTTGAGTAAATTCAAGTCCGGCATCATCTGCAGCTTTTGCAATTCTAGGAGCGATGAATTTCTCATTTATATTAAATATGGAGCCATTCATATATGAAGGAGGAGAGCCAACACAAATTATAACTGACATGGTTACTGAATCCACAGCTATTGATTCTGACAAGCTGGGTCCATTCACCAAGGGCTCTGCCTGTGAGCATGATGAGCCAAGCTCCCTGTGAGGATGGAAGTGGGGCAAGAGCTATGAAATCTGGGCAGCTACAATGTTGTTTTTTTTTTCCTTCAGGAGCTCTTGATCAAAGGCTTTTCAGAGACCCATGGGAAAGCAGAAGGAATGCTTAGATACTGCACAGGGACAAAGGACAGCACCCTAAATAGAGAAAGGCTGCCTTGCAGAGAGTTGTTGAAATACACAGCCAGTTACAGCGTGTTTATATGGGAGATGAGGTTGCCAAACATCAGAAGAAACTGATGATACTGGAGAGAGGAGGTGAGGGGATTGGGATAGACATGGCATTGGTCTACTGCATAACTAGGAGAGGAGGCTGGCAGGAAGCGGGCCTTGGCTGGCAGGTATCTTCTTGTCCTAGCACCAGCTCTGATTGGCATAGACACAGTGTGACATTGCCTTTCCAGCTGTGTCTGTGACTTCTGTGTCTAACCCTATAGTGCCAGCCAGCTGGGGCTGTGCTCAGCAGTTGCACATGGAAAGCATTCTGTCATTAACGCCTGCAAGGCCACATTTAACCTGTGAGGGTGCAAGTGTGTGAGGTCAGTGCATTTGCCTCCACACAGAGGACCCTGACCACAATAAAGAAAATTCCTCAGAAGGCTCCACATGGAGTGTGCCCAGTCTCTATACAGTGACACACTCAATGGTAGGAGTGTGTGCAAGAGAAAGAGGTTGCTCAATGCATGGGAAATGTGAAGCAGAAAAAATACAAGGAGAGTCTGTGGCTTGATATAACTCCCAAGGATCTGCACCAGCGACCTATGTCTTATAGCTAGGTTCCACCTCCTAAAGTTTCCAGAACCTTCCAAAATAGCACTACCCACCAGGGGCCAAGCAGTTAATACATGGGCCTGTGGACGACATTTTAGGTTTAATGCAAACATCTTCACTCCCAACTCCAGATACCATCCATTCATTTCCCCACAGCTGATCCCAATTGACATCTGTGGATGATGGAGAAGGCACTACAGTCTGCCTTCCCTGGATGTTCCGGTGCTTAGTGCACTGCCTATCCCCACAGAGATGCAGGTACTCCCTGCTCTGTCCTAACATCCACTGTGACCATGAAGAAGGTATGGAGCTAAGGGATCATCTGAAGAAAAGCCTCCATGGAGCAACTTGTTGCTAACTCTTGATGTATCTTGCACTGCCTCACTCTCTTGTTTCTCAAGTGTGTTACTCAGTGTATTGGTTACTTTCTACTGCTGTGATGAAACACCATGGCCAAAGGCAACTTGAAGAAAGAGAGAGTTTATTTTAGCTAGTGGTACCAGAGCAATAAAAGCCTGTCTTGGTAGGAGGCATAGCAGTATGGGCAGGAAGCTGCGAACCTGTCTCATCAAATACAAGCAAGAAGAAGAGAGGGGGAACTGGAAACTGCACAAGGCTATTAATCTCAGTGCTGCACCTGCCATGTCCTCCTCAGGACCATACCACCTAAATCTTCCCTGACAGTACCACCAACCAGGAAGCAAGTGTTCAAATACTGCAGCCTATGAAGGGCATTTCTCATTCAAGCCACCATAGTCAATGTTCCATCACTGGCACAAAATGCTTGAGGTGACCATCTTAAAAGAAAGAAAGGCTTAATTTAGTTCACAACTTAGGTACATGACCTCATGGCCACAGAACTCCAGAAAAAGCAGGAATGTTAAGCACACAGGATTGTCTTTCCTATGGGAAAGATGAAAAACCTGTTCTTCCATCCAGAAAGCTGAGAAATGGATATGATTAGCTGCCTGGTGATCTGCATTATCTGTTGGGCCAGGTCACATCAAGTGCCAATAACCAGGACTAGAGGTGACTAGTAATCTAAATGACCCTTAAAGCCAGGGGCTCCCCAAGTTCCCGCAACCAGGACTGGAGGGGGCTATCAGCCCAAATGACCTCTACACTATCAGTATGACTGAGACCAGGCCAGACCATTAAGCTAATACAGATAGGCTATCTGTAGAACCCATCTTCTTGGAAGAAATGATATGTACCTGAGTTGAGATTTAATGTAATTATGCTTCCTTGTGCACTGGGGATTGTATTACACCAACAAACTTTTCCCCCAGTTAAACTGGGCTTCAGTAATCAGGAATAAGCCATCTGTTATTAGACTCTCCAAAGTCTGATCCAGGTTGATGAAGTCAGTCTGCACTGGGTTTTTATTCTCATCTCTTTGTGAGGTTCTCTTCCCTGTGTGACACCTGCAGGAATCCCCTCACTCAATGACCTAACTTTCTTACATTGGTCCCCATTTTCCAAAAGATCCATTCTCCCCAACGCAGCACACACTCTGCACCAAGTCTCAGTATGTGAGCCTTTGTGGGACATGTATAGTCTGAACCGAACATTACGATGAAACTGTAGACTATATAAAGATCCACATTCTAACACATTGGGTGACAAATCTATTTTAATACTTTGGGGAATCAAAGATATGGTTGAGGGGCACATTTGACCCACAGTCCTCTGCTGGTAAGCTCTGCTGTGGCATTACAAGGTTCCTGTAAAGTTCGACCTGTCTTGCTCACCTGGTTGCTCAGCGATCACACACTTTCAGGACAAGGAGATCTGGGAGGGAATCTAACTGATTAACTTTCCACTATTTGTACATGCATACATCCAAGATGCCAAAGACGGCGCCGTAAACCTGTCTTGGATAATTAACCTTTTTGAGAAGCAAGCATGTTCCACACTTCGTATCCAAGAAGGGGAAATGTAGCAAGAGTGGCTGTAAATAAAAGAGATGGAAAGGCTGGTTGCCTTTTCCAGATTCGTTATGGCGGATCATAGCTAATTAATTCATAACGCTATTGAATTGATACCATGTCATTTGTGTTCATGCAAATTGCCTCATAACTCATGTTAAAAGACAAACAGTGAGCAGGCTGAGCCTTCAGGAAAGCAGCTGTTCGGAGAAGACAAAGTAAAATGGTTATGGATTCATGCTTCCACAGATAACGCGGTGTGGGTGCTTCCTTTGGAAACTCCTACAGCTGATAACTTGGCCATGAAAAGTGAAAGTTCACTATGGAGCAAGTGAGTAGGTGTGGGTTATCTCCACCCTGTGCTTAAAAGTAGCTTTATGGAATCAGTTAACGGGTTTCTCGTTCCCCCATCTGAGTCAGGTAGAGAATTACGAGGGATCCTTGCTCTCCAACTTAGCTATTAGTGGCATACCTGTTGGGGTGATTCCTGACTCACCCCCAATGAGGGGTGAAGGTTGCTTTCTGAACGAGCCTTCTCCTGCCTTCGCATCCTGCAGACTCGGAAGTCATTCAATCATCTATTCACTCACTATTCATTCAGCGGCAGGCTGTTGTGGGGACACAATGGGGAATAAAAGCGATAAGATGAACAGAGCCGTGTTTCTCACAGTCGAACGGTTAAGCACTGTCTTTGCTTTGGAGTACGTGGGGTGGGCAGGAGTCACACTTAGAATCATTACAGCGCTAATCTGACCGCAGCAGACTCCTGGAGCCTCATGGTTGCTGCCCTGGAGACCTCAAAGGAATAAACACCATTGACTCAAATGGTGATGAGCTCAGTAAATGAAAAAAGAATGAACAAGTGAGAGTGACAGGGGTTATGGAACATGAGAAAATCAGTATAATTGTCAGTGGGAAGCTCGGAGGAGGTTTGGGATTTAACCTGAGAACCTTGCAGCAAAAGGATTCCAATCGTGTGATGCCCAGATTGGAGAAGAAACAGCTGGGGCAAGGTTCCTGAGGCTGGACTGAGTTTGGCATGCCAGGAGGATAGAGTGTTAGCCAGGAAAATAGGCACAGTGGGCAAGTGCTGAAGATTCAGAGTGGTGAGCAGGGCAGTGGGGCTCAGCTAGAATTCTAAGTCACTTTCCTCTGTGAATTATAGGTTCCTGTAAAGAGATCATTCCTTCCTTCCCATTCTTTTTTAAATAAAAGATTTATTTATTCTTCTTTTACATATATGGGTGTTTTGAATGCATGTATGTCTGTCTGTGCATCATGTGCATACAATGTCCACCCTGGTGAGAAAAGGGCATCAAATCCCCTGGAACTGGAGTTACCGATGGTTGTGAGCCACCACGTGGGACTCGAACATGGGTCCCCTACAAGAGCAGAAAGTGCTCTTAACTGTTGAGTCACTTCTGCATCCCCCTATTCTGTCTTTCTTATGTTGTCAAATTAGAAGCAGATGAGACTGGCTCTTTTTGTTATGTCTGAAAAGGAGATTGATTTATTTATTTGCATTTCAATTTCAAAAATAATAGTCTTAAAGTTGTCAGATAGTATAGAAAAGTATATTGAAGAAAGTAGAATATTTGTTGCTAGCTCTTCTGTGCAAAGATAATCATTGTGAACATTTTGTGTGCACCTCAATAGACCATTTTGTTTGTGAAGACAAGATGAACTTGACAAACTGGTGTGGTGGTGCATGCCAACAATGCGAGCGTGTGGGAGCTAGAAGCAGAGGGAGCTTACAATTAGGCCCACCCTGAACTATATGACAAGGCTCTATCTCATGCCAAACAGAAGAGGGGAGATGGCACAGCAGGTACTTGACACCGAGCCTGATGACCTAGTGACCTGCATGGTGGAGGGAGGGAGCTGCTTCCCAAAAGTTGTCCTCTGACTTCCACACACGTATTGCACACATTTGGTTACACACATGTGTAAGTGCACAGGAATAAATAAAATGTAAGAAAAACATTAAAATAGCACTGATCATACTATTCTGTGTTATGATTTTAAATGATGGCAAAGGCGTTTTATGAACACTCCAAGCCATCTCTACATAGTAGACATCCTACCATTCTGAACATTACTGTGATGAAGGTTTTGAATATTAATTCCCATACACTGGTCTGGTGGTTTGTGTCAAACACATCCTTACAAAAGTGGCTAGGTCAAAGGCTTTAGCTGTGAATGAAAATTGTAAAACTCCACCTAAAGAACCATGTGGGGCCTTGTGGGACAGATGGAGGAACTCACACCTCCCAGTAAGTCAGAGCTCTAGGGACAACTCTGATGACTCCAGGCTCCATCCACCTTGGCAAAAACCCAGGACTCTTTGTGGCCATGTCAGACCATGTCCTTTTGGATCTTAGTTGTCTTTCCAGAACTGTGCAAGCTGATGTATAGTTGGGTATTTGGCCTTATTATGAGACAAAGAAAACTACAGGAGAAGGTAGTCTGGGGTGAAACCTGACCTCTGTAACCTTAGATGTTCATTCTTGCTTTCCTGAAGAGATTTTCCAAGAATATCCACCCCTTCTAGGTCATCCTGGGCAGTGCTTCTCGCTGCAGGAGCTCACAAAAAACTGGACGTATCTGCCCAGGGCTGAGATGTCTGAATGTTTCCGCAGGGACCTGTGGCAGTGTCACCATTGCCTCCTTTTAGGCCCTGTGAAGTCTCCCTTGTACTCTCTCCCATCCCACTCCCAGAGCCTTGGTCCCTGTCACAGGTTCTGCCTCCCATAGAGGATTCACTGGTACATTACCTCAGGAATCCGAGAGGCAGCATCAGCATTTGCTGATGTGTTTTTCACCAGCGTACACTTCCTGGGCTCATCAGTATGTGTAAAGTACCCACTGTGGATTAACTAGAAGGGTCTCAGCTGTTCTTACAGAACTGTGGGCAGAGCGGTACTTGTGTAGGGGAAACAAAAGGATCCAAGAGTCTGTCTGCACCCTAAGGAGTTGATTTAGTGGAGAAAACAGAGGAGAATGCAAAAGTGCCAGAACCTAAATGAGTGTCAGCCATTCACCCTCCAGGAGTGCAGAGGAGGGTGACGGGGAATAACAAATGATAGAGAGAAATACTAATTGACACACACCAGCTTCGCCAGACACTGCGTGGCGCGTTCCTCTTCTTGTTTGCTCTCCACACCTTGTAAGTCCCTTCTGAGCATGAGAACATTAGTCAAGGAAACAGGAACTAAGGGAGAGTGGCTGGAGGACGTGGCGTTCGTGCGGGAGCTAGACCCGTAGACCAATGGCGAAGGACCATCAGAGGCCTCGGTGGGTGGGAAGCTTCAGTCTGTGGGCCAAGTCCCCAGACCCCCTCCAACCTCACGCTGTTCGCCGGCGCCATCTGTCTAGCTCTAACATCAGCAGGGCAAACCATCAGTTATTCAGACTGGAATTGGGCAAATTTAATTGCGAGGAATTAAATAAGTTGTAGATCAATACTTTCTGAATGATCAATTCATCATTCCCCATAATTAAAACGACAGATGCTTAATACCGTTCAGTTACATTTTATTGTGCAGATTTCAACTTCAGAGCTTTTAGGTGATTGTATTGATTGTGCTATACCTACCACACCTGGAAACCAGATAATTGATAAATCAGGACACCTTGTTATAGGATGCCTGGTTTAATGAACATGGCCTCAATTAAGAAGGCCAATTGCATCCAGTTTGGGATTCTTTCAGGATGTTGGAAGTTGGACATTGGACATGGTATGGTTCCCTCTTTTGTGAAAGAAGATTCTAAGAAAAATAGACCACATGACTGGGCTTACAGAGTAGGCAGGTGGATGAGCTTGGGTGGTTCTTTAAATTTCCATTTCAACTTTCATTTTTGTCACACATATTTTACGACTTAACTTATGCCTGGAATGCTTAGCAAATTGTTCATAGGAGTCTAGGATGAAAGGGCCTTTGGCTACACATGGGCACTGCCTTCATTATTACCTTGAGCAACTAATTAAACACCAAGCACTTTGCAGTCTGCTTCCCCAAGTCCATCAACTTTGAAATAAGTACAAATAACCTATAAATTGATGATCCCAGAAGCCAGGGCGGGGTGAGTGGTGGCTGAATTTAATTTCCATTTGTGTTACCTAGTCAGTACGATAGGGGAATGGTGACTTGTGACTGTGTGTGCAGATCCTGTACAGCCTCTGGATGGGTGTGGGCTCCTTTTTGCTTTTCTTCCCTATGCTCTAGGTCTGCAGGAACTATGGTGTGAAACACACATTGAGACTTCATTCCCACTATAACAGAATTAAAGCACAGGGCTTTGTCTGAGGGGTGATTAATTCTTTGAGACAGATCAACGCTTTTCTTAACATAGCATCTCCTGTGCTTCTGCGTCTCGATTAGTGATAAGAGAAGCTTGTTCCACGGAGGTGGCATCTCCCGGAACCACCTCTTCTTCACACATCCCTGTTTTCTTTAACACAGTCCCTTCCATGTAAAGGTAATCACCACACTAGGACCAGAAAGATTTCAACCTTTAATAGTGTGTGCTAAACCTCTTTACTTTGTAAAGTTCCCAGTCTCAGATTTTTTTTGTAATAATAACACGAAATTAATGATGATGATGATGGTTATAGTAATGAGAGATATGCCTTGAATTATCTTGGAGACTTGGGGAGCCTGAACCTCCCTGCTAGAAGGAAGTCAGCTGAGTTCTTCTCTGCAAAAGTGGGATTTAGTCAGCAGAGTTTCAGGATCTCAGCCTCTCCTAAGTTACAGGCAAAGCTTCTATAAAATCTTGGAGTTGAGACGGAGCTGAGTGTGTCTAAAAGTTTATGCCTGAAAAAGGAGGACAGAGTCAGGAAGGGGAACATTATTACATCATTCTCATCATTCTTTGGGATCTACAAGGCTTCTCAGGGTTAAACCGAGGCACACCCTTCCACTTTACCCCTCCCTTGGCATGTTAAATATGCCATCAAAACACCCTCTTAGAACCATCTTTCCCAGAGTCTTCCCCCTCTGTACAAAGAGGAAAATGTTCCAAGGCTTCCCGTGACCATGGGCTCCCTCACCTTCCATTTGGCATCCTCACAGTCATCTTGAGGATGCTGTGAGGAGATGCTGAGCGGCTACTCCCTTCTCTAGTGTGACTCAGTCAGTCACCATGTAGATCCTGAGTTCTTCAAGGTCATCCCCACGTCCCCAGCCTCTAGCCATGATCTGGCACCTCAAGGCTGCTTAACAGTCATTTGAGAAACAAAACCATGTTGGAAACTTTTCCTGGGACACAGACTTCTTACCTGTAAACCAAAAGAATAGTTGCAGAAAGTGATTTTAGAGTTCCTGTTAGGTGGTTTCATCTCATGCCAACCCAGGAACTTCTTGCCCACTCTATGCTTTTTCTTTCCCTCTATAGGACATATAACTCTTGGATATGTTATGTATTTTTCCCACCGAGCCTTCTCAGCTAGAATGCAGAGCCAATGCTACAGTCATTTGTCATTGCCTATATTGTTTTATCCCCAGGGAGAGGCACACACATGGCCTAACTAAACCACCATACCCGGCCTATTGAATGAATGAAGCAATCCATATTTCCCAATGAGGAAACTGAGGCGGAGAGCTTCAGTGACATTCTCATGTGACAATGTACAGCAGGTGATGGAGTCTGCCTCCGACAGAGGCAGCCTGACTCAGGAGCCCAGGCTCCTAGCAAGTGTTCTGTACAAATGAGCTCAATTAACTGGCTGAGTTTTTCAGGGGCTACATAATGTAATTTAGGTGTTAAAAATGGGGGAGTTTGTGGTGCTCTTGCTGTAGTTTGCTTGGCAAGAGATGGATGTGTGGCTGATAGGGGAAACTGATATGATTTTCAACAAAGCCCGCAAATTAATCATACTTAATGAATGTGACTAATGCGTTAAAGGAAGGAACGATTAAAATATTAGCACGTCTGAACTTCTCCTCCCTGGATAATTTCTTCTCCTCCCTAGGGTTACCATATTTCAGAGGTGGGGGCAGGGAGTTACGGAAATGGAGCGTATGGAACAGAAATGCATTTTAAGTGGCTTAAATTGGGAACATTCTGTGCCGTTCTCAGGCGGCTGCCAGTCTTAACATCTCACCGCTCAAGCGAGGGACGTGGGCTGGGGAGGCAGAGGCTGAAGCTGTCACATAGCCAGGGACTGGAGCTGGGAAGCCAGGCATTTCCCTGGGTAATGGTGTGGAAACGAGAGACAGGCGTGGGGCCCCATCACAGGGAGGCAGTTGCCATTCTGTGTAGGCTCAAGGTGACATGAAAATGGTTAAGGAGGATTGTGCCCCAGGGTGGGTCTCACAGGCTCGGCTTATTATCCAGGCCCACAGATAGAAATGTTAAGTTACCAATAAAGGGACACCAGAGGAGAATCCCAACAGGGTCCTTAGAACTCACTGCCCCATCCACACCCATCGGCTAGGTAAAAGCTTCTCAAAATACACCTCATGGTCTTGGGACCAGGTGGAGCAATGTATCTTACTTTTTCATAGAACAGAAGTCTCAGTGAATAGGCAGGACATGACTGAATGAAGTAAGCCACAATGGGAGAAGACACAAACCTGCAAGCAAGGATCTTCTCTGGCTGATGGCACCCCCTGGCCTTTTTTTGGGTGAGGACCCAGGTTCAGTTTGACTGGATCTTCAGATTTTGAAGACAGAGCAAATGTGTGTTAGTTTCATACCACTGTTGCAGCAAAGGCTGTTGCTTAGAATGGGACAAGTTTTTTGTTTTATAATTGTGGTCAAACCCTGAGATGTGTCTGTAGGACTGGGTTTCTGCTGGCAGCTGGAGTGGAAATATTGTTCCCAAGTCTTTCCAGACTAAATATTTACACTCCTCAGTCTTAGAAACTCCTCCTCCAAACAGGTTTATATTATTTCAAGTTATGTTGAGTCATTTGGATGTATGTGCACATGTGTACTCATGCATTCTCATCTAGGTCAGAGGACAGCTTGCAGGAATTTGTTTCTCCCCTTCTTTTTGTCATATGGGTCCTAAGGATTGAATGCAAATCCTCAGCCTTGGGGGCAAGAATCTTCCCACTGAGCTATCTTGTTGCCCCCTCCAACCATTTTTAAAGCCAGCAGCTTAGCATCTCTCTTATCTTGAATTCTTCTTCTTCTTCTTCTTCTTCTTCTTCTTCTTCTTCTTCTTCTTCTTCTTCTTCTTCTTCTTCTTCTTCTTCTTCTTCTTCTTCTTCTTCTTCTTCTTCATCTTCTTCTCCCCCTCTTCCTCTTCCTCCTCCTTCTCCTCCTCTTCCCCTCCTCCCTTTCCCTCCCCCTCCCTCTCCCTCTTCTTCTTCCTCTTTCTTCTTTCCTTATCAGGGACCAGCCTCAACAAAAACACGTCTTGCCAGGGTAGGAGCATGGGGATCAAAAAAATAAGTAAAGGGTACAAAGACATAAGTAAAGTAATAAACAGAAATCATAGGATAGTATCAGAGGGAGTTCCAGTGAATACTGAAATCGCTTGCATTTAATTTTCAATTGCTTAAAATACTCCTGACCCCAAAAGGTAGGAATAAGATCAAAAACTGCATTGACAGGATACAAGGAAATGAACAGACTTTTTATGGGCTTTTTTTATGGGCTACATTCATAGTTAAACATTCTCTTGCTAGATCAAAACAAGTCACACTTAAACCCTAGACCAAAACATTCTGTAGGCAAACTACTCCCTGGGTGGAATCCATAATTATCTCTTTAAGGGAGTAGGAACTTAGTTGGATCCTTAGACTTTTGTTTGGAGTAGAAACAGATCTACTTCTCTATACCTGAAGTACGAGGTCTGGATATTATTGTCAACATCTGTTGATGATAACATTGAGAGAGCAGAACTCTCTGATCTAAATCTAGGTGAGACCTTTGTTTGAGGCAGAAACAGACAATAACCTTGAAGGAATAGAGGTAAATTCCAACTCTCTGTAGGCTCATTTTTGAGCCTACATTCTCCTTTTCCTCCTCTTCTTCCTCTTTCTCCTCCTTTTCCTCCTTCTTATTTTTCGTAATAACTCTATGATTACACTGGCTCACAGAACTATCCAGGGTGATCTCCTTGTCTCAAGTTTTTAATCATGTCTATAGAGCCCCTTTGCCACAGAAGTAACAAGTGATACAGTCTCAGGTTCCAGCGGTTAGGACTGGGCACTTGAGGTGGGGGGGGCTGCTTTCTATTACTGTGGCAAACTCTATAAGCAAATGTAACTTAGGGAGGGAAGGGTTTATTTCAACTTAGTGCTTATAGTTCATCACAAAGGAGAGAGACCACGAGTTTGATATACTCTCTGATACACAGATAGGAAGAGGGGCCATTGCTAGGTATAAAAGGTATGAATTTTCAGTATGGCCAGCTTCTTCCTCACCCTTCTGCCTTGAGACAAAAATCTCTGGCAGCTTAAAATAAAAGCCTTGTAGGCTTTTGTTTCCCACCAGGGAGTCTCTTGCTGATGAACAGGCTCAACAACTTTAATGCCTTGCCTGTTTAGGGCATACCACCCTGCAGATCTGGGCCAATCAACTACCCTGGCTATCTTCAGAATGACCAGTTCTAAATTAAGGGAGGAAAGCCTTCAGAGACTTTAAAACCCCCAGACCTCAGAAGGGGGATATTTCTGAGTCTCCAGTCTGCTTTACAGGTCTTTTGCTTGGTGTGTCTACTGTGGCATGTTTCCTCACCCCCAGGAAATGCTGATTCTGTCTTCAGTGCTTCAGGTTTCTCTACTGCTACCTGCTGCGCTTCAGGTCATTTCTGCCTAGTTCTTTACCTGACAGAGAAAATGAACTCTATCCAGACCCCAACTCACTGTCAAAGAGAACTCAGGGCAGGAAATCTAGGAAGAAACCTGAGGCAGGAACCAAAGCAGAGACCTTGGAGGGACACTTTTTACTGACTCTCTCCATGATTTGATCAGCCTATCTTCTTATATAACCCAACACCACCTGCCCAGGGGTAGCATCACTCAGAATGGGCTGGATCTTCCTACAATAATAGTTAATCTAGAAAATGCTCCTCCTAACCCCCATTCAGACTGCCTACAGGTCAGTCTTATGAAAGCATTTTTCTCAATTGAGTTTCCCTTTTCCCAGACGACTTTAGCTGTATCAAGTCGACAAAACACTAACCAGCAGAGGGCTTATTCAACTGCCACATTCATATGCCATATCTGGGTGTTGATACCATGATTTGTAAATGCTGGCAACTAATTCTACAGCTTACAGCATCATGTAGGCCAGTCCTACACGTGTCTACAAGGAGGTGAGATGAGAGATTAGACCCCCAGTCTGACTTCTGATTTAAATAAATTATCCATTGATTTATAGAAAGCTCCCCGCACCTACCACCTCTTTGCCTTTGTTCAGACATACCCTTTTGACTTAGAGACTTCTATACGAATAAATGGCTTGCCAAGTGCTTATATTCCCAAGCCCAAGACTATTTTTCCCCTCATACTGTAAAATAACAGTATTTATTAAGTTTTCATTGCACAAAAATGTAGGTATTTTTCAAGTTCTGTTTCTTTCAGTCCCCTCAGTAATATGAGAAATCTGTAGCCCTGTTGTAATGGATTAATAAAATGCTGTAGGTTCCTGGTGGCTGCAGCAGCAGAAACACTGCAGGTCAAGAGGCAGCAGTGGGCAGCCATCCCGAGAGCAGCCAGTCCTAGGCAGGGACTGGCGCAGGTCTTCGATTGGCTGCAGCAGTCCACGAATAGAGACAGGCAGACGGGCACGTCATGAGACCACACCGCAGGTTTCTGAAGGCAGCTGGTCATGGGGAGGGAACCATGCAGTGGGTGAGAGACAGAGACATGGATAGGAGAGAGTGAGGTTGGATATTTATTTAGTGGGTTATGGAGGGGGAAGGGAGAAGGGGAGAAGAACAGAGAGGCAGAGAGAGAGAGAGAGAGAGAGAGAGAGAGAGAGAGAGAGAGAGAGAGAGAAGGGGGAAGGAGAAATGGGGAGAGGCAGAAGCTGCCTCTTCTAGAGGGAGACAGAAAAGGAGGAAGAGAGTTAGGTTACAAGAAGGAAGGAAGATCTGCCTGACTCAGTGGATGGGGAGGGAGTGGGCGTGGCTTGTCTCTTAAAGAGACAGGACAATCATTACATTCCCATCTCTTTTTGTATAATAAAAAGGCTGCATGTTAGGCACCACAGGTTAAAGGAATTGGGGTGGCGGATTCTCAAGACTACTTCCTGCTTATTTATGGGTGTTGTCTTTCGGGGGGAGACCTGAGAAACATGGGTGCTGGTCACATCCTGGCGTAGCTGATTTCTTTGTTCCTGTCCATGGTTGCTGAGCTGCACAGCTACCAAGAGGCAGAACCAGTGTAGCAGCCTGGTAATGGGGTTGTCCGAATCCTTAGCCTTCAAGGAAGAGGAAGCTAAAGCTTAAATACTCACAGCCCTTGTGTTAAAACCTGAAGGTAGTTCAGAACTTGTGGGAGGGGTCAACTGACTGGTCCAACTTGAGATCCATGCCGTGAGAGGGAACCCATGCTTGACACTGTCTGGAGGGCCAGGAATCAGAGGCTGAATAGTCCAGAGACTTGGGATAGAACCAAACATGACTGGCAAAATAAAGTCAATGAAATGATTTCTAATGTTTACCCTTAGACAACATCCTAGCATGATCATTGACAGAGAGGCATCATCCAGTATTGGATGGGAACAGATGCAGAGACCCAGGCCAAATATTAAGCAGAGCTTGGTATGCTATGGACCCTACTCTTTTCTGAAGGGAAACAGAGGAGGAGTGCATCTGGGGAGGAGGGAGATGAGGGATAGGAATTGCGAGGAGAGGACAGAGAGTAAACTGAGGCTGGATATAATATATGACAGAAGCATAAACAAATAAATAAATAGATAAATAAATAGATAAACAAATTAAATAGACCTATAACCCCCAATGAAATAGATGTAGTCATTAAAACTCTCTGTCTTAGGGTTTTATTGCTGTGAAGAGACACCATGACCGTGACAATTTTTTAATAATTTTTTTATTGATTCTTTGTGAATTTTATATCGCATATCCCAATCCTGCTCATCTGCCAGTCCTGTATCTGCCACTCACTCTTGTAGTGCCTCCCCCAAAGGAAAGGTAAAAAATAAAAATAAGATAACCATAAACAATAATAAAGAAGAAAAAAAACCACTTAGGTCTTCCATCTTTCCCACATCTCCACTACCTCTTCAGTCATCTTAGTGGCACTGGGAGCTGCTGTGTATCATGCAGTAGACCCTTTTGTCCAAAGAGCATTTCTTGCAGATCTTCATTGTGTAATGAGTTGTTGTTCAGGTTCAAGGTCTCAGGCTTTGGTATGCTATCAAAACTGCCCCTCCCCCGACATCCCTCTCCTATATCCTACTGTTACTTGGAGACATGGAAATCCTGCTACTATAGTTCTGTAGGATCAATCTCTTCAAACACTCCAGTAGATCATATATAGGGTAGATATTGGGTGTGCCAATATCTACATCCAAGTTCTGGATGTCAGCTGAGTTGGACAGTCTAGGTTGCAGAAGGAGATTGTGTGCCACACTGGGCATAGTTTGAGCATATAAGACCTCAAAGTCAGCCTCCACAGTGACACACTTCTTCCAACATGGTCACTGTTAGGGTCCAAGATAAGCCCCCAATGAAAGACCAGCAGTCATGTATGCAATAACAAGAGCGCTTTATTAATTCCAGTATTGGGGTGGCACATGGCAGCCTCCCAAGAAGGTCACAAGCTCCTTTTAACTAGAGTTGGGGAAATTCCAAGGAGGAGGCACTAATCTGGGCCTGATTGGTGGAGGAGAGATTAGTCTGGGGCTGATTGGTGGGAGGTCCTAGTGGTTAGGGACCTTCCAGCTGCAGGGTAGGGAAAGCTATCTTTAGTTATCAAGAGACTGGGGATGCCTGCTGAGCCAGCAAAAGGACTTTGGGGACCTGCTAGCAGAAGGTTGTGGGGTGTCTGCTGATTTGTTGCTCGTAAGTTGTGGGTTTTCCTGAGGACTATCTGTTTAGCTCTGGCCCATTTTAGTGAACCAAAACTAAGGCCTGGTCTCTGTCAAGCTACTAGGAGAGCCTGTCTTGGCTCTGGTCTGCCCCCACCCCCAGCCCTCTCAGTAACACCTCCTAATAGTGGCACTGCCTATGGGCCAAGCATTCAAACACATGAGTCTATGGGGGACCATACCTATTCAAACCACCACACTCTGCCAAACAAAAACAAACAAACAAAAAAACCAAAGAAACCAAGGGTCAGATGATCCTAGGACAGAATTCTACCAGATTTTCAAAGAAAAAATACTCCTCAAATTATCTCAGAAAATGGAAACATTGCCCAATTCATTTTATAAGGACACAGTTACCCTCATGCTCAAACCACGCAAAGACTCAACAAAGAAAGAAAGATCAATTTTCTTTATAAACATAGATGTGAAAATACTCAAATATTTGAAAACCAAATCCAAGAATATGTCAAAAAGATCATTCATCACCACCGAATATGCTTCAGCTGAGAGTTGCAGGGATAATTCAATACATGAAATCCAATAATTGTAATCCACCAGACAAACAAACTGAAAGAAAATGCATGCGCGTGTGCGCGCGTGCGCGCGCGCACACACACACACACACACACACACACACACACACACACACACACACACACACACACACACACACACAGGGTCATCTTATTAGATGCAGAAAAGGTCTCTGATAAAATCCACAACCCTTTCATGATAAAAGCCCTGGAGATATTTGTGATACAAGGGACATAACTCAACACAACAAAAACAATTTACAGCAAACCAATAACCAAATTCAAATTAAATGGAGAGAAAGTCAAAGAAATTCCAATAAAATCTGGAACAAGAGAAGGTTGCCCTCTCTCTATATATCTAGTCAATATAGTTCTTTAAGGTTTAGCTATAGCAATAAGACAACTGGAAGAGATCATGGGGATACAATTTGGAAAAGAAGAAGTCAAATTGTTGCTTGTAGATGATATGGTAGTATGCACAAATGACCATAAAAATACAACCAAGGAACTCCTACAGCTGATAAACACATTTAACAAATTAGCAGGATACAAGATTACAACTTTAAAAAAATCAATAGCCCTCTTACATATATATGACAAATGAACTAAGATAGAAATTAGGGAAACAACACCTTTTACAACAGCCTCAAATAATATCAAATATCTTGTACTAATGCTAAACAAGCAAGTGAAAGACTTTTATGATAAAAACATCAAGTCTCTGAAGAACATTCAGAGATAGAAAGATCCTCCTATGTGCATGGATCACTAGGATTAACATAGTAAAAATAGCCCTCCTACCAAAAGCAATCTACCTATTCTGTGTAATCCCCACCAAAATTTCCACAAAATTCTTTACACACCTTGAAAGGACAATTCTCAACTTCATGTGAAAAAACAAAACAAAACAGGATAGCTAAAACAATCCTGTACAATAAAAAGAACTGCTGGAGATCTCAACATCCCTGATTTAAGGTTTTACTGCAGAGCTAGGCATTATATATGTATGTATGTATGTATATATATATGTATATGTTATTAATATATGTAATATACTGATAATATATATATTAGTATACTATAGTATAGCTATAGTATTAGCATAAAAACAGACTTGTTGATCAATGGAATCAAATTGAAGACCGAGATATAAATCCACACACCCATGGAGACATAATTTTTGATAAGTAAACCAGAAATACACACTGGAGAAAAAAAAGACATCATCTTCACCAAATTGTGCTGGTCAACTCAGATGTCTGTATGTAGAATGCAAATAGATACATATTTATCACCCTTCACAAATCTCAAGTGCATCAAAGACCTCAGCATAAAATCAAACACACTAAGCCTGATAGAAGACAAAGTGGGAAACAGCCACGATCATGAATATCATGAATGCATTGGCACAAGAGACTACTTTTTCTTCCTTCCTTCCTTCCTTCCTTCCTTCCTTCCTTCCTTCCTTCCTTCCTTCCTTCCTTTCGAAAGGGTTTCTCTGTGTAGCTTTGGTGCCTGTCCTGGAACTAGCTCTGCCTGCCTCTGCCTCTCGAGTGCTGGGATTAAAAGCGTGTACCACTACCACCTGGCTCAAAGAGTACTTTCTAAAGGAACACCAATAGTGCAGGCTCTAAGATGAACAGTTAATAAATGGGACTTCATGAAACTGTAAGGCAGTGGATACCCAAACTGTATAAAGACTCAATAAATTAGATATTTAATAACCAAATAATCTAATTAAAATGGGGCATAGATCTAAACAGAGAATTCTCTATAGAGGACTCTCAAATGGCCACGAAGCACTTAAAGAAATGTTCAACATCCTTAACCATCTGGGAAATGCAAATCAAAATTACTTTGAGATTCCATCTTACACCTATCAGAATGGTTAAGATCAATAAAGCAAGTGACAGCTCATGCTGTCAAGGATGTGGAGCAAAGGGAACACTTCCCTATTGCTGGTGGAAATGCAAACTTGTACAACCACTATGGAAATCAATATAGTGCTTCCTCAGAAAACTGGAAATTGATTTACCTCAAGGCCCAGCTATACCACTCTTGGGAACATACCCAAATGCATTCCATCCTACCACAAGGACATTTGCTCAACTATGTTCATTGTGGCTTCATTCACAATATCCAGAAACTGGAAGCAACCTAGATGTCGCTCTATTGAAGAACAGGTAAAGAAATAGTGGTACATTTACACAATGGTATATTGCTTAGCCATTATAAAAATGATATCATGAAATTTTCAGGCAAATTGGATAGATCTAGATAAAATTATCCTGAGTAAGCTAACTCAAATCTAGATTGACTACATATGCTATGTAGTCACTTCTAAGTGGCTATTAACTGTTAAGTAAATGATAAAAAAAAAAAGCTACAATCCACAGGACCAGAGAAGTAAAGAAGAAGGCTACGGGAACAGGCACTGATCTCCCTGGGAAGGGGAAATAGAATAGATTTCATGGGTGGAATGAGAGTAGGTGAGGATAGGAGCAGAAGGGGTCAGGTTGGGGGAGGGATGGAAGGAGAGAGTGTAGGGAGAGACAGCTGGTGTGAAAATCTAGTGCAATGGAAACTTCTTGGAATTTATGAGGGTGACCCTAGTGAGAACTAGTAATGGAGTCTGAACTGGCCATCTTTTATAGGCACGTAAGGCTTCAAACATGGTGGGACTGGGGTGCCCTGGGTTGAGTTGTTAGCCTAGGAGGTGCTATGGAGGGGGCTAAAACCCAGGACAAAAGGTAACTCTTTGAAACCTGACAGTGGGGCCCCATTGCCAAGGACAACATCCACACAGTTCTCTGAATATCGAGAGGATAAAGCTGATATGAGCATGGAGACTTTACACCTGTATTCTAGTCTCTTTGTGGTGAGAAGGTATGCTGCAGGCTACTGGAAGACAAACCAGGACAGCAACCCAGCACAAATCCTTCATCTACAGTCTGTCCTGCCTGGGACGTGACCTGGGGCAATGGTGGCACACAACGTGTGGGAGTGGCCAATCAATGTTTGCTTTAACTTAGGGCCCAATCCATGAGAGGGAGTCCATGTCCTATACTGCCAGGATGGCCAGGAACCAGAGACTAGACAGCCCAGAGACCTAGTGTAGAACTAAACAAGACTGGCAAGAAAAAACAAACAAACAAAACAACAAATAAACTAATTAATGATAGGACTCTTAATGATGTTCTGCTATACTCATAGATCAGTGCCTTGTCCAGCTGATGTCGGAGAGGCTTCCTCTGGCAGCTGATGGGAGCAGGTACAGAGACCCACAGCCAGACATTATGCATAGAGATAATCTAAACTGGAAGTCTCCATCAGGTCTCTCCCCTTGGAGATCAGGGAATCCCATGGAAGACGGGGAGGAAAGAGTCAGAGGGGATCCAGGGCCCTAGGAGAACATGACCCATTGAATCAACTAAGCAGGGCTTATACGGGTTCATAGAGATTGAAACAAAGCACCGAGCCTGTATGGGTCTATACTAGGTCCTCTCTCTCTCTCTCTCTCTCTCTCTCTCTCTCTCTCTCTCTCTCTCTCTGTGTGTGTGTGTGTGTGTTATGGCTGTTAGCTTGGTTTTCTTATCAGACTCCTAACAGTGGGAGTGGGTGTATCTCTGACTCTTTTGCCTGCTCTTTAGACTCTTTTCCTTCTTTTGGGTTGCCTTGTCCAGCCCAATATGAGGGCTTTTGTCTTGTCTTACTGTATCTTGTCTTGTTCTGTTTGACTATAGTCTTTTAGAGGCTTGCTCTTTTCTGTAGAGGAAACAACAGGGGAGGGGAGTGAGTGAATCTGGGGAAGTGCAGAGGTGGGGAAGAGCTAGGAGGAGAGGAGGCAGGGGAAACTGTGCTAGGGATGTATTGTGTGAGAGAAGAACCCATTTTTTAAAAAGGTAGTAACTGCCGAGGAGGTGAGGTCACCAATGCAGGATGTCTGCTGCTCCTTGGTGCTAGCTCTTTCCCCGCTAGAGTGTAATAATGAGGGGCTCGGGCTGCGTTCCTGGCGCAGGGCCCCTTGTTCTCTCTGGCCCGGCTCCCGGTGCGTACCCGAAATAATTACACAGAAACTGTATTCATTTAAATACTGCCTAGCCCATTAGCTCTAGCCTCTTATTGGCTAACTCTCACATATTTGTTTAACCCATTTCTAATAATCTGTGTGTCGCCACAAGTCGTGGCTTACCGGGAAAGATTCAGCATGACTGACCTGGCAGCTTCATGGCGGCTGCTCTCTCCAACTCTGTCCCCTTCCCAGCATCCTGTTCTCTTTCCCTGTCTATCTAAGTCCTGCCCTATCAAAAGGCCAAGGCAGTTTCTTTATTAACCAATAAAAGCAACCAAAACACAGAAGGACCCTCCTACACCACTAGAGAACAGATATGCAGCTCTACCCAGCTTTCTGCTATGATACTGTACTAGAACCTGAGCAAATATGTGCTTTCACTTATCAGAAATGTGCCTTGGTATAGGTAATTCATCTTTATGTCTCTTTTATTCATCTAGAAAATGGGGACAGGGTCACAGTACTTACTGTGTGACAGACGGTATATAGCGATTAATATTTATTTATTTATTTATTTACTGGGAATTTAATTTTTAGTATAATATATGCTAGACAAATACTCATCCAGCGCTATTCCAAGCCCTATTTTTCCTTTTTATTTTGAAACTGGATTTCACTAAGTTACTTAGTCAAGCTGAACTTGAACTTATAATCCTCCTGCCCCCATCTTCTGAGTATTAAGATGACGAATCTTTGTCATCTATCTACCTACCTATCTATCTATCTATCTATCTATCTATCTATCTATCTATCTATCATCTATCTATCTATCTATCATCTATGAAAGGGTTTATTTTAGTTTATGGTTCCAGAAGAATAAAAATCCATCATAGCACTGAGACATGGTTGCAGGCAGTCATGGTGGCTGGTACAGGAAGCTGAGCACTTAGCTTGTTTATTTTTTTTGAGATGTTTATTCTCTGATTCATCCAGTCTGGTCTTGGACTTTCAATCCTCCTGCCTCTACCACTGAAGTGCTGAGATGATAGGTGCTCCCCAGCAGATCTGGTTTTTATCAGTTCATTTAATCATTAAAATAACTTTGTGGCAGATGGTACCCTCATAGAGTATAGAAGAAAGACTGAGATACAACAGAGATTATAGAACTAGACTCAGGGCATGACTAGGGAGCAGTGAAACCGGAATTGAACTCATGGAGTCTGGAGATAATCATCCCTCCTCCGCCTAGCTGCCTGGGAGGTCATGAGTGCCTTGGGAAGGAGCACTCTTTCATTCCTTCTCTACTCTGTCTCTTTGAGTATGCGTTTACGAATTGAATGGCTTTGTGTAGCGCTCGCACTGTGCTGTTGTGATACATGCTCTGCTAGTCTGTTTATTCAGTTGCTGCTGGGGTAAGACCGGTTTTATCTGCATGGCAAAGCAAATCAGGTGACTCCTGAAGAAGCAGCACCCAGTGTGGCAGCACAGCAGAATCCCTGGGGCTACAAGAGTGGTCAGATTTGAGCCCTGAGGAGAGCCACAAGGGAAACTGGTCTGCTGTGGGATAACCATTCTGTATGCTGTAAATATGCATTGCTCCTATTGGTTGAAAATAAATAGATGATTTGGCCTATAACAAGGCAGAATAAGGCTTGGCAGGAAGCCAAACTGAGAATATAGGAGAGAAGAAGAGCAGAGTCTGAGAGATGCCAGACAGCCACTGGAGCAGCAAGATGTACTAGACCACAGGTAAAGCAATGACCCATGTGACATAGATTAATAGAAATGGGTTAATTTAAAAGCAGGAACTAGTTAGTAATAAGCCTGAGCAACAGGTCAAACAGGTTGTAATTAATATTAAACTTCTGTGTGGTTATTTTGGGACTGGGCATCTGGGAAGTGAAAGCGCTGCTCTGTCTACAGTGACCTGTATGTAAACTCTGTGACTAGTATGTCACTGACATGAGCGAGCAGGGGCTTCAGAGAAGGTGGCATTGCCAGCCACCCCTTCCCTGCTGCTACTCTGTGTTAGACGTCCTAAAATAGACTCTGAATATATCAGGATATTCTCTTCTACCAGTAACTTTGTAAGGTTGGCACCATTATTTCTGCCTTGGCTTTATAGATGAAGAAGCTAAGGCACAGAGGTCCAGAAACTTGTATGAGTCACAGGTCCATACAAAGAACCAAGTAGTGGCTTCCACAGGGGTCCCACCACTAGTATACATATTTGCTTTCATACTTACCTTAAATTTAACTTAACTCATTATTTTGAAATCAATATAAATATGTCTTTTATTGATATATACATTATTTGATGGCTTTATAAAGGTAATATATGCACAATATTAACATATATTAGCAGAGACAGAAAGGGAGGGAGAGAAGAGGGTTACAGAGCAGAAAATAGCATAATATTTGCTGTTTATTATAAATGCCTTTTAACATGTGTGGGTTATGAATTCAATGGCAGTTAATGCTAAGTAAACAAAGAGAAAGCATTCTTGTGTAATGAACCCTAATGGTCCCAGCAGCTAGCATTGCCAAGCAGTTTTCTCTATATCCCCACCCCATTTGTCCACATTGTACCATTTGAAACAAATCAAAAGGGATACATATTTCACTTATGAAACAAGATCGAAAATCATAGTCAACATCTTATTATTATATCAAAAATTCATAATCATAATACCATTAAATTGATAGAATTATGTTCAAACTTCCATTTTTTGTCTTATGATAGACTTTTGCATTTTTATTTATAGATACACTGTTAGAATTTCCATTTATTGTTTCAGGCAGTTAAATAAAATCTTTCTTCTTTATCAAATTATATTAAAGTACATTATAACATGAAGATAAAATGGTAATTATACCAAGTACAAAAATAACTTTTCAAAATAATAGTTTTATTGTTCTTTTTTTATTTTTTCAAATTAAAATATAGTTACAGCATCTCTCCCATCCCTTTCCTTCCTCCATCCCCTCCTACTTTCTTAGCTCCCTCTCAAATTCATGGCCTCCTTTTCTTTAATTTTTTTGTTTCATATTTATATGTAAATAAATACATAAATGTAACCTGCTTAGTCCATTGAGTACTATTTGAATGTTTATGTTTTGGGGGCAGACCATTTAATAATGAGTGACCAGTTAAGGTGCTCATCCTCAGGGAAGACTAATTATCCCTCTTACAGTTTTTATTGCCTTTAGCTCTTCATCAGGAAGGGGGTATGTGATTTTCTCATATATGTTACCATATAAACTGATGTTCTCATTGTTCAGATCTTAGGCCACCATGTTGTTTGTGGTGACTTTAGCAATAGAGACTTTTGGAGAGCAATCAAAGGCAACAGTAATCATCTGTGCTGTTTAGGGGGTTTCTTGCACTCCTCTGACTAACAACTTGAAAGGAGTTTTCTTATCTGGTACTGGGGTTTTTGTAAGGAAATCTATGGTTCTTGGGAGGGAGAGCATTATCACTCCAAGTGGCATGACATCTATATCTATATATCTATAACTATATCTATCTATGGGGTGGACAAGTGGGGTGGGGATACATATATATGATCTATCTATCTATCTATCTATCTATCTATCTATCTATCTATCTATCTATCTGTCTATCTACCCATCTATCTATCTATATCATATATATATAATATATGAAATATATATATATCAGTAAGCTTTGCATACAGGTCTCTGGCTTTTATGCTATTGTAGAATGATGGTAAACTCATTATGGCAAGCTCATCATGGCTACTGTGTGGTGATATACAGACCTTTGGAACTATCATTACCCCTATAGTCTGGACTGGAAAGATGGCTCAGAGGTTAAGAACACTTATTTTTGGCTGTTCTTGCAGTGAACCTGAGTTCAGTTCCCAGCACCTACATGGTGGCTCACAACCATCTGTAACTCCAATGCCTCTTCTGACATCTGTAGGTTCCTCCACATTTGACTTGGGCAGGCACTCTGATGTCACACACAGGCGCTGTGTCTCTTTGTGTCTGGGGCTCCTTGGCTGTTGCCTTCTAAGTGTGTCTCCCACGTGAACCTGTTTGCACCAGTCAGATCAGCTGCATCTTGTGGGGTGGTGGAAACACTGTGGTCCCTGGATATGCAATGACTCTCACTGTGCCCAGAGCCGACTAGGACCAGGGTGCACGGCTGAAGTGCCTAGGTGGTTCTCTGGTGAGCAGGTGAAGAGCAAAAGAGGTGTCAGGTGGGCCCTGGAATGAAAAGGGAGAGTAGGAGGTGGGGGTGGTCATCTGGTTCTGGCCTGTGGACACAAAAGGAAAAACTAGTGGTGGATCGCAGGCCTCAGGATCCTTTCTGTGAACTTTGGTCCAGCCTCTTCCAGCAGGCTGCGTGTTAAACTATGAGAGTCAACATTATGTTTAAAGTTTGTTAGCTCTCATAGTGTAACATAAAGTTTAAACATAGAGTTGCTGAGAAATTAAACAAACAAAACCCCAGTGTCAAAAATGCCTCGAGCATTAAAGCCCGTATTTTATACAAGCTGTACTCTAGCAACCCACTTCCCCTTTCCCCCAGACTTTGAAGATTATTCCAAAAATGGACTGATCCTGTAAAATTGAACTGCTGTTCTTGCAAGACAGTAGGTCACAAGGCTAACCACTCTTTCTGCTTTTGGAATCTAGCTTGCTTACTCTGCTCAAAAAGATGATTCGGATAACTGCAAGACACATATGTTAAAATGAGTCTCTGCCTACATGTACTGAGAAGATATGTAACCTTGTGGTTTCTGCCTTTATAAGCCCTGGGCTATTGTGGCTAACTGCTGCACCTTGAATATCCTAGATCTTGGGATGCAGTACCAACACCAGTTCCCAAATAAAAGCCTCTTCTTTGTTAAATATACTCATACATTTGTTAAATATATGGTCAGACCGGTGAGTGTCTGAATGACCCCAGACCCATAGCAACACCTTCTGGATTAATTTCAAGACTGGCCTTCTGACTCCCCAAAATCTGTCAGAGATGCTGTGGTGTACTTTTGAAAAGTTGTCTTAGTTAGGGTTTCTATTGCTGTGAAGAGACACCATGACCACAGCAACTCTAACAAAGAAAAACATTTAATTGAGGTGGTGGCTTACAGTTTCAGAGGTTCAGCTCATTAGCATCCTGGCGGACATGGCAGCATGCAGGCAGATGAGGTGCTGGCTACATCTTGATCAGAAGGCAACAGGAAACGGACAGAACAAAACAAGACAAACAAGACAAACAAAAACAAGAACAGTAGTAGCGGCACTAGGAACAGTTACAGGATGGGGGGTCAACAGTGTTTCAGGCCCCTGGCTAAAGGGTTTCCCTAATTTATTTAATCCGGAGGGTCAGTAATGTTTTACTGATAAGAAAACACCATGCACAGCTGGAGTTCAAGGATTCTATAGGGTGTGGCCTTTTGACAGAAGCTGCTCCATCATACCTCACTTTACCTTAGGTGCCTAACATCTTCTCTACATGCTGTATTGGAGAATAAAGTAGCAACGTAGGGGCAGTGTGCCCACAGGTTGGCTGCTAAGGTCGGTAAACATCAGATTTCTGGTGTTCCCCTGCAATAGGGGAAGAGGCCCTAGGTTCGGTTTTCTACACAGGCAGTTAGCGACACCCCAACATTGTGTTTCCTGTGTTATCTGCTTGGATCACTCAATGTCAGGTTTGTGACTGTTTTGCATGTTAACCAATGCTGCCTCGTTATAGGCCGTTTTACTCTCCACTCATTCACCCCATTTCTGTTCCCCTCCCCTCCTTCCCTCCCTAACTCTCCCCTTCCTTGCTTTTGCTTTCTTTCTCTTTCTGAGGCAGCATGTCACTATGGAGACTAGAAATACCTCAAATTCATGATCGTTCTGCCTCAGCCTCCCTGGTGCTGGGATGACAAGCATGAACCGCTGCACATGGTCTTCTTCTGAAGTTGTAATAAGCTTTCCACTCAATTTTCATACCCATGTCTTTTTAAGCCAGTCAACATTAATTTAGGATTAGGTCAATAAGACATTGTTTTTGTTGATTCATTTATGCCTTTATACTGTAAAATATTTTCTACTCTATTTTGCTTTATCAGTGATTCTTCTGACCTTGATCTTAAGGGTACCCTTTGTTTTTCTATATCCCATAGTCTCAGTTATTGCCAGATATTTCTGTGAGTGAATGCTTGCTAATGAGCATCAGTAGGCTTTGAAGAAGCCAATCAGGACATGAGTAGAGTAGCCTAGCCCATCCCACATCTGCTCTTGGGATCAGTATGTAAAACACTAGGAAGCAGAGACTGTAAAAAAAAAAAAAAGTGAAAAGCATTTGTCAAACAGCTGAAAGGTTTCTTAAGAAAATTAGTGGTTTACCACCCTTGTAAAAATATTTTTCCAAAGCAGGCAAATAGTTTAGAACCACAAGCCGAAAGCCTTTTATTGTAATCATTTGCTGAGCTTGTAGTTTAAGTGCATGTTAAAATCTCTCTGGGGAAGCACAGGGGGAGTAGCAATGTGGCTGGGGTTGAGCAGACACTTAGCTGAGAGAGTAAGCATTCTCTATAGTAGCATCTCGTTCACTAAGATTTCCAAGGCTTATCTGCTCACTTAAACAAGTCCAGAAGAGGCTAAGGATTTCCCTATCCTTAAGTGATATTTCTGTAACTGATTTTTAAGGTTAGAGCTAAATCCAGCACCTTTGCTTAATATAGCTTATGCAACTTACTCAGAGCATGATTTTTGCACCATGGCAATTTCCTGGAGTTTTCTTGGTGATGTAGCCCCAAAAAGAGTGACCAGTTTACATAGGGAAAGGTAGAGGATTAGATTTTGTCACCAAATCTCTGAATGAGATTGGCATTCTATTTAATGGTCTCAATGACCTTGTGTTCTAATTAAGTATAAGGGTGATGGATAGTATTCTGAATGTCAGCTATGAAACTGGCTCCTTCATATTGAAGAAAGAACCTGTCCTTCATATTGAAGGGACACATCTCTTTAGTCACTAAAGCTTAGTATAACTCAGGCAGTGCCACACAAAAGTCATTCATGCTTGAATTCAGAAGACAGCCTCCTCTGTCAGGGGATGATAAAATGCCATGATGGCACTTGGATTCCCCAAAGCTATAGTTGTGAATTGTTAGGCCTGGGTCTCAGATTCCCTAATGAAACCACAGAGTGGGTTTTCTGATGCACATGCACGAAGGTCTTTGTTTAGCAAGCTTAAGCTGGAACCTCCAGCACACTGGAGCAGTGTGTAAGAAGAGACGAGAAAGTGGCACCGAGTTCAGAAAAAGACAGGCTTTTAAAGGGGAAATGCCTCAAATAAGGAGGTACGTGTCTTGGCATTTTGGGATTGGGTAAAAAGGCTACAGAGTAAGAGGATTTCTGAAAACACTGGTCAGTTTTTGGGTGTGAAATCCTAACAAAGAACCAGGTATTACTGACAAGGTATCTGCAAGAGCAGGACGTCTTTGGAGACATCTGGTCCTCCTCAACTTTTACTGTCTCACACCTTAATTGGCTACCCATTTTTAAATTTCTCTATCACAGCATGTTCCTCGAACTGAGGTCAATCCTAGGCTACCAGTTGTCCTAAAAGAAGTCCCATCTTTTAAAATGGAATCTGTGAAGTCAGATTTAAGTTAAATCTCAGGGTCTCACAGAGTCTCAGGTTGTAACTATGTCCTGGTCCCCTCCGAAAATGATAGGGTTTTTAAAGAAAATACATAGTAATTTCTATAGGTTTTGTCCTTGTTTATGAATTTGTGGTTTCCCTGAAGTTATTGAAAAGTCATGTGAAAAGCCGGTGGAATATTTTGTGTTTAATCCGGAGAGTTAAAGAGGAAGGTGAGGACCAAGCAGCCTTGGAGACCAGAGCAGAATTCTCCTTATCAGAATGAACTAATATTTTACAGAATATTTCTTTTTGAAACAACATATTTTCTAAAACATCTTTTATTTTTAAAAGGAAACCTTCTCTAACGCAGAAACACACACACACACACACACACACATACACACACACACACACACAGAGAGAGAGAGAGAGAGAGAGAGAGAGAGAGAGAGAGAGAGAGAGAGAGAGAGAAATTGCCTTTGCCTTTCCGGAACATACTTAAAAGTTATATCAGTAAATTTATCCATTGGTCAGATATTTAAAGACAATCTAAGAGAGAGGACATATTGCTGCTTCCTTTTACTTCATGTATATAAATGCCTACATACATGGATGTGCTTCATATTTGTGATGTGCCCACTGGGTCAGAAGAGGGAACCTGAGTTAGGTTTCCAGCATCCACAGTGAATAGCTCCCAATTGTAACTCCATTCCCATAGGAACTGATACCTGCTTCTGGCTTCCATAGGTACCTGCTTAAACATGGCACACATACACCCATACACAACTACATACATACATGAATAAAAATAAAAATTTTTACAAAAGAATGATACTTACTTGCATTTAATTTTTTTATTAATTTTAACCTTCTTCCAGAGAACACTTGAGGGTATAAGGCAGGCCTTTACCTTAATAAAATGATTACAGGCCACCTACCAGGCAGACTAAGTGAGTTTTGAGACCTTTGCTAATCCATGGACTACAAGGAGTATTTAGCGTGGTTGGATGATATGTCTTGGTTGGATTTTCCAGAAACTTCAAAGTACTGCTGTTTGTTGGGTCATTTGCCTTTTTTAATTCAATAAAATGAGATGTTACATATCCTGAATATGTCATGTTCAGCTAACCAGGACTCAATTTACAAGAGTTACCTTGTGATTTCATACTAACATGAAGGTGCTTGCCTTTTGCTTGCCTTGTGGTCCTTGCTTCTGCTTGTCATTTCCATACAGATGTCAAGGTGCTGCTGGCTTCTCTGACTATCATCATGTGGTAATGTTCATGGTGGCATAGTCTTCTAAGGAGAGAGACAACTTCTGTTTCATAACCTCAAGTATTATCTGTGCAAGTATCTTCACAAGAATGCTGCCCCTCGGTTTCCACTGTGAGTGCTTTTGCTGATGAAAACCTTGTTGAAAACCAAAATCAAATTGTCCACTATCCCAGAAGGGAAGAATAGAGCTTTCACATGGAGTGTCAAAGCCCATGTCCACCCTAACCCTAACCAAGAAGAAAAATAACCAGTGGTTGAAGTGTCCCAGTTAAAGCGCCTACAGCATGATTCAGACTAGGTAAACAAGGCATTCTAATAGTGTCTTGCTCATCTTGGTGGTGCATTCGAGGGCTGTTACTGCCCGTATTCTTGCAGGATCAAGGAGAAACCTGCTCCTTCCAGCCTTGAAGTGCTGCCCGTGAGTCGACCAGCGAAAGCAGAGTGACTGCTGCCCAGAGACTTGGATTGAGGCCTCAAGCTGCTTCCTGTCGTTATATATCACTTCAGAAGAATTGAGAGCAAGCCTTATCCTTCCAAACCAGTTGATTTAAAACCTTCAAGGGTTGTTAGTAATATATTTTCAAATATGGCTATGAAATGAATTGAATCTTGAATCCGTTGTTGAGTACTTGCAAGTATTCACTTCCTAAAGCTGTTATCAAGCATTATCACGTTCAGCTACAGACTTGAAAGGTACACTGTTTTTGATAGCTAATTTTAATTAAAAATTACAAACTAGTGTGCAAGATATTGATAAAGTCTACACTTGACTTTTACACTTTCTTGTCCAAATATGTGTGTTGCTTTATATTAGGGACACAGATTCTATAAAACTCAGCAGCAAGGATGAGACAAAATTAGCTGGTAATCCCTAAATCCTGGGATATAGTTCCTTAGGACTTTTCTCTATATGACTCATTGAGAGTCCTGTCTTTCTCTCTACCATGATGTGCATGAAAATGTTGATTGCAGTTGTTGAGAAAAACTCTTACAAGGAGAGTTATCAGCTTTAGGGATTTCCCTGTGGGTCTGGCTAGCTGTTTGCCTGACTCTGTGGCAGGCCAAGATTTTAGGTCCCTCATGGAGATAATTTAGTACAATTCTTTAATTTTAAGAGGCTTTGGAGCCAGGCCACCCTGAGCTGCATAGCAATCCCCATCACAGAAACAAACAAACAAAAAACAACAAAACAAAACAAAAAAAACCAACCACAAAACAAAAACAAAAGCAAAGGCAATGCTGGGACCCAACAGGAGTATTCTATTGTTCCTTCACTGCCAGGGTGGCAGCTCCTGTCCTCAAGGCTCCTGTAGCTACCTTCTCAAGAAGGGGCATCTGACAGATAATGCTGCTCTTTTGGGAATGCTACAGTTGGGTTCTCTTCAGTAGTGATTACGCTCAAGTGTTTATCTTAGTTGGATTCACAGTCACCCAGCACTTCACTGTGAGGAGTGGGCATGAGCACAGCAGAGAGGATCAGAACTACCAGCCTTGTTCCTTCTCAGTGACCTGGAATACATTCCAGCTATACAGGTCAACTGAGTCCAGGGTATGATGCTTCATGTATTCCACAGAAGAGAAGGTCTTGACCTTTCCTGAGCATCATAGCTACTCATTGGTAGATTTCGCTTGGTTGTCTGGAGCAGGGCCATGGTATAAGTGCTGGATTCTTCCTTGTAATCTTGTGCACTTGTGAAACAGCGAACTAAATGAAGTGAGATCTGTCCAGAGGAAGATGGCCATCGGGGCCATCAGGATTCTAGTTTTTAAGGTTAATATCTAGGAGTTAATGTCCAAACGAAAGTGCTAAAGTTTCTATTACTCTATGAGTAAAATTAACAAGTGTGATAATTAGAGGCATGAAAATAGTGTTTAAGATTCTAGGTCTCCCATTGATGGAGTGTGTGCCTGGTGTTGGGGGCAGAGGCTGAAAAAGAAGGAAAAGTTCACTGCCAAGAGACATGGATCTTAGCACTTTTTAGTTACACATCTGTGTAACCAAAATGCACAAACCATAAACCATGACACACCTGAAGTTAAGTTTTTTTCTTTCCGACTTCATTTGAGTCTACATGATTATGGATGATGCAGATAGGAAGTGGGCATCACTGCCCCTTGGAGCTGCAACCACCGTGTCTGGGGTGATGATTGTCTTTAGTTGTGTCTCCAATTTTCTGAGATGCTGTGGAATTCCAGCCATAGGAAGTTTCTAGAAGAGGCAAGGCAGTTCAGGTCACTCAATATCACTTTGTTAAGTCGATAAAGGAGGCCCAGGTCAGAGGTTTTGTAAAAATATTTTATGTGTCTGGGTGTTTTGTGTGCATGTATGTCTGTGTACTGTGTGCATGCCTGCTGCCCACACAGGCATTGAGTTCCCTGAAATTGGAGTTACAGATGGTTGTGAGCCATGTGAGTGCTGGGAATTGAACCCAGGTCATTTGAAAGAGCAGCCAGTACTCTTTACCAAAGGAGCCATCTCTCCAGCCCCTCTGATCAGCCTTCTGCATTCTGGAGACCCTAGCTACCAGGGGAGAATGTCATAAGAAGTCTCACCAGTTAGTGTTCTGACATCAGATTGTGGACTGCTTTTTATTGTAAACATTGTTACAGTCTGGACACAAGTTCTGTCATTGTGCTTTATGAATAACTTAGGTGTTGATTCTATAGAAAACATCAAATTGACTTTGGGTCTTGCTAAACACACCTTTGTGAAATCTTGCAGCTAAGTCTGGGCATTTAAAGGACATTGATTTTTGGTATTTGGGGCTGTAGAATCACAGTGTATGATTGGCACACCCATTTCCTAAACAATGGGAACACACTTTTACCTGAAGGCCAAACAGCCTTCTTCATCCTCACGTTACTAAATCTCATCCTCTGTATTTTCATGCCATTTGAATTTCATTGCATTTCTCTATTAACCCAGAGTAAATTCCTGTTTTTCAGGCTATCCTTCGCCCAGCACACATATTACCTATTTGCTGCAGACACCATTATGCCCACTTTTCTGAGGCTTTTATTAGTCATTCAGTTGAGGGGCTGTACTATGGAAGACACAGCTGTTGCCACATTGGGGATAGGAGTGAATTCGGAGTGTCAGTATTTGAAAGGAACATTTTGGAGGTACGGGAGGGGGGCGCTATTTTGTAACTGTCAGGCTTAAAATTCAGACAAAAACCAGAACAATTTTTAAGCCTTTGTCTTATTTTTCTAGGACTTTAGGTCAAAGAACACATATTACAGAATATTTAGGATTTAAATTTAGATTTCATTCCCAGAAGAAAAAGAGAAAAGAAAAGCAGGAATGAATCCAAGATCTTGAAAATGCTGTGTTTTGTTTATTTGCTTTAGACTGAACATCTTCTGCCTGTAGAAGATTTCAATGTCAAAAGCTCCATTCTTCCATGTTTTATTTCTGAAACTTTCAAAATCAATGAACACCCCCTTGCTACTTCTGTTTCTCTCTCTGTCATTCATGTCCCACCATGGGGTTTAGGAGAGGGACATTTTAATTAGAGGGGAAAAATATCATTCAGCAGTCACTGGCTAATTCTTTGAGGTAGGACACAGGATCACGGCCCCTTTTCTACACTCAGCACTATTTATTGGAAGCAAAGGATGTGCTTAGCAAAGGACTGCCAGGAACAGGAGGCTAAGATGGTTTTGAGTCCAGATACTTAAAAATAGACCTAAATATACCACAAAAGAAAGACCGCAATGCAAGCACTTGCTTCTGTGAATGCTTATAAAATAGATTGTTATAGATCGGAAATCTCTGGTCTGCAACATGAGATTCAAATTAACTTTGTGAAGGGCGTCTTTGTAATAACCCCACTAAAATGATGAACACTAGGCCAGTTCATCAGTGAGCTGAAAAACTCCCAATACAAATTATGCTATATATATATTCTTTGCAGCAATTTTCCTAATCCTGGGTCAATTTCAGTGCAAAGCCTACAGTCATGTGACTTTTGAAACCCTATCTGATTAGAACATTTGCAAAGGGTAAGACATCCAGGCATTTAATGGATAGATTTTTCATACATTTTTAAAAGGGCAAATAAAACCTTGGAGAAGGAACAAAGCTAGTGTGCACATCACAAAATCCTTCTTTTTAGGGCAAGATCTGAAAACACAGAAAGTGGGAACTTTCTGTAACTGCACAGTTCAGTCCCAGTTACTCCTGTCATAAAAGGGAGACTTAGCTATCCCACAAAGACATCCTTCCATGATTTCTGCTTGACTGTTTTGGGGGGACTTTCTGAAGGTTCCACATGACCTCGGAAAATCGGGCCAGGCCAGGAACCAATTTTTCTTTTATTAAGGAGTTTCTGTTCGTCAATTAAAGTCTAAACCTCAAGTGAGATCATGAGTATTAACAGCAAATCACTGGGAATCAACACGGACGCTCATTTACAGAGGGGGCGCTATTTTGTAACTGTCAGGCTTAAAATTCAGACAAAAACCAGAACAATTTTTAAGCCTTTGTCTTATTTTTCTAGGACTTTAGGTCAAAGAACACATATTACAGAATATTTAGGATTTAAATTTAGATTTTAGTCCCTCAGAGGAGCAGCTAAGGTGGAGAGTTGTAAACTGACTCATGAATCTTTAGTCCCTAAGCCTTGGTCCCTGGAGGTTCAGTTTGAATAGGTTTTGATGCTTTTGTTGCAAGCCTCCCTCCCCCTGCCTTTTAGTTTTGAGGGGTTTATACAAGTTGACTCCAAAAGTTGTTGTTTGTTTGTTTTTTTTAATTCAGAAAGACAGAGCTTTTGTGACCCTGGTAGGAAGAATGTTAGATGGAGAGTGAGCCCATCACCCAATAATGGAAGAGGATAAATACAGTAAACCAGCATAGGACCATGTTATAAAGATGCAGATGACCTCTTAGCAAAATGTAAAATGTCAAGATGGGTCCGAGAAGTAGAGTCCTTGAGTGTGCAACAGTTAGCAAGAATTAAATACAAATAGCATGATTGGATGGCTCCATATCAAGTTCTACATAAACTTTAAAAGAAGTGACTGCAGCCTTCCTGTGAACACAGAGCACCTAGGGATGTTGATGATGTGTTTTCCGTTTTGCTTCTCCAGACCAGGTTTTTGCCAGAACTATGCATTTTGAATAAATCTTCACATAGTGTCAATGCTGCTCTTCCAGACACCACATTTTGAATCTGTAAAACTCTACACCTCTGAGGAGATGATTAGGGGAGGTTGGAATGCAAGCTTTATGATTCACTTAGTGAATTCAGTGTAAATGTAATCTGAAAACCTGACATTTATAATTATACTAGCGTAGCACACCCATCTCTTACTGAATAAATGAGCATTTCTAAAATAAAAACATTGATTAAAAAATCTTCTTAAAAATTTATTTTAATTTCTCTCTATTTTAAGATCAGTCCTGTTTGGTTTTACCCTAGGTCTCTGAGCTATCCAGTCCAGGTCCTAGTCATCCAAACAGTGTGGGGGAATGAGCTCACTGTGAGGGAGTCAGCCTCAAGTAATGTCAGATGTTGCTTGGCCACTCCCCCAAGTGCTCCACCATCTGCTCCGCCATTGCTCCAGCACATCTTGCACTCAGGACAGATTGTCAGTCAAAGGTTTTGTAGTTGGTTTGGTGTCCACATTTCTCTTTCATCAGCCTGCAGGTGCCTTCCACCACTGAACAGACTAAAACTAGAACATAGGGGTGAAGGCACCAGCTTGACCTTTCCTCATTGAGTGAGCTTCGTGGATGATATCCCTGGCAATAGGGCCCCGTTTCCATTTGTGGAGAGCAACCCTCTGTGTTAGCATAGGCCTGGGTTGTTTTGGGATCTCCATAGGAACACTTGGGCCAACAATTCAACCAAATGCAACCCAGTTCTGCCAAGCCTTGCCTCAGGACTACAAAAAGTGACTAGTTAAGAATCTGTATGTCTTATTGCTAGTTCTTACTAGAATCATCCTCATATATTTCAGAACGTTACACTGTACTAGGTTTCCAAACCACCCCCAAAGGTCCCCTAATTTGAGTCATCTCTCTCTACACCCTATCCGTTTATCCCAACTCCCTTTCCACCTCTTGATTCCTTCTGCTCCCATCCCTACCTGCCCCCAGTCCACCTACAAAATCTATTCTGTTTCCCCTTCCCAGGGAGATCTGTGCATCTCCCCTAAACCTCTTCTCCTTATCTCTGGTTCTATGAATTGTAGCTTGGTTATCATTTACTTAACAGCCAATATCCACAAATACATACTGTGTTTATCCTTCTGGGTCTGAGTTACCTCACTCAGGATGATTTTTGTGTAGTTCCATCTAGTCTTCTGAAAAATTCATCATGTCAGCTCTTTAACGGCTGAATGATACTCCACTGTGTAAATGTACCACATTTTGTTTATCCATTCTTCTGTTGAGGCACATTTAGGATGTTTCCAGTTTCTGGCTATTATGAATAAAGCTGCTATGAACATAGTTTAGCAAATGTCATTGTGATATATGGAGCATCATTTGGGTATATGCCCAAGAGTAGTAGAGATGGGTCTTGAGGTAAGTCAATTCTCTGTTTTCTGAGAAACTGCCATATTGGTTTCCTTGCAAATTTACACTCCCCTAAGCAATGGAGGAGTGTTCCCCCTTGCTCCTCATCCTTGCCAGCATTAACTGTCTCGTGTCCTCGTGTTTTTGATCTTAGCCATTCTGACAGGTGTTGGATTGAATCTCAGAGTCTTTTGGTTTGCATTTACCTGGTAACTAAGGATGTTGAACATTTCTTTAAGTGCTTCTCAGCTATTTGAGATTTCTTGAGAATTCCTTGTTTAGATCTGTAACCCATTTTTAATAGGATTATTTGATTTGTTAATGTCTAGTTTCTTGGTTCTTTACACATTTTGGATATTAGTCCTCTATTAGATGTGGAGTCAGTAAAAATCATTTCTCATTCTGTAGGTTGCTGCCTTGCCAGAATGACAGTATCCTTTGCCCTACAGAAGTTTTAAAGTTTCATGAAGTCTACTTATTAACTGTTGGTCTTAGTGTCTACAATATTGGTGTTCTTTTTAGAAAACTGTCTCCTATAATGTATTCAAGGGTATTCCCCAGTATCTTGTCTATCAGGTTCAGTGTATCTGGTTTTATGTTGATCTCTTTGATCCACTTGGACTTGAGTTTTGAGCAGGGTGATAAATATGGATCTATTTGCATTCGACATAGACAGCCAATTTCACCAGCACCATTTTGTTGAAGGTGCTTTTTTCCCAGTGTGTATTTCTAGCTTCTTTAACAAAAATCAGGTGCCCATGGGTGTGTGGATTTATGTCTAGGCCTTCAATTTTATTCCATTCATCAATGTATCTGTTTAAAAATGCCAACAACATGCAGTTTCTTATTACTATAGCTCTGTAGTACAGCTTGAAATCATGGATGACAACACCTACTGCAGTTTTTTTATTGTTCAGGGTTGTTTTTAGTAATCCTGGGGTTTTGTTTTTCCGTATATAGTTGCAAATTGTCCTTTCAAGGTCTGTAAAGAATTGGGTTAGAATTTTGGTGGGGACTGCATTGAATCCATAGGTTGCTTTTGGTAGGATAGCCATTTTTACTATGTTAATCCTCATGATTCATGACCATACGAGATTTTTCTATCTTCTGATATGTTCTTCAGAGACTTGAAGTTTTTTATCACACAAGCTTACAGGTCTTTAGCTTGTTTGGTTAGTTACCCCACCATATTTTATATTATTTGAGGCTATTGTGAAAGGTGTTATTTCCCTGGTTACTTTCTCAGTTTGTCATTTGTATGTAGGAGGGCTATTTTCTTTTTTTAAAATTAATTTTGTACCCAGCTACTTTTCTGAAAGTGTTTATCAGCTGTACGAGTTACCTGCTGGAATTTTTAGGGTACTTATGTACACTATCATATCACCTTCAATTGTGTTATTGCTCTAGCTAAAATTTCAGGTACTATGCTGAATAGATATGGAGAAAGTGGACAACCTTGTCTTGTTCCTGATTTTAGTGGAATTGTTTTGAGTTTCTCTCCATTGAATTTGATGTTGGCTATAGTTTTGCTGTAAATTGCTTTTATTATGATGAGGTATGTTCCTTGTTTCCCTAATCTCTCTAGGACTTTTAACATGAAGGGGTGTTGGATTGTGTTAAAGGCCTTTTCTACATCTAATGACATGATCATGTGTTTTTACTTTTTCTTTCAATTTGTCCATATGGTTGATTTCATTTACTGACTTTCATATACTGAACCATCCTTGCATTTCTTGGATGAAGACTACTTGCTCATGGTGGGTGATTTGTTTGATGTGTTCTGGGATTTGGTTTGCAAGTATTTTTACATCCATGCTCATAAGGGAATTGACCTGTAATTCTCATTTCTTAAATCTTTATGTGGTTTGGGTATCAGGTTAACTGCATCCTCATAAAAATATATCAGGCAATGTTCCTTCTATTTCTATTTTGTGGAGTAATATGAGAAATTTTGGTGTTAATTCTTTGAAAGTCTGGTAGAATTCTGTGGTAAAACCACCTTGCCTTGGGCTTTTTTGTTGTGGTTGTTGCTGTTGTTGTTGTTGCTGCTGTTGGGAGAGTTTTAATTTTAAGAGCTGTTTCAATTTCAGTTGGAGTTATAGTCTATTGTAATTGCTTATCTGATCTTGATTTAACTTTGATAAGTGGTTCCTATCAATAAAATTATCCATTTCTTTTAGATTCTCCAACTTTGTGGAGTATAGATTTTTAAAGCATGTCTTTTTGATTTTCCAGATTTCCGTGGTGTCTATTGTTATGTCCCCCTCTTACTTTCTGATTTTGTTAATTTGAATACTTTCTCTGTGTGTCTTTTAGTTAGTTTGGATAAGGGTTTGTCTATCTTGTTGATTTTCTCAAGGAACTAACTCTTTGTTTCACTGACTCTTTGTATTGTTCTCTTTGTTTTTTTTTAAATCTTATTGATTTCAGCCCTCAGTTTATTTATTGTTTGCCATCTACTCATCTTGAGTGTGCTTACTTCTTTTTGTCCTTGAGCTTTCAGATGTGCTGTTAAGTTGCTAGTATAAGATCTCTCCAATGTTTTATGTAGGCTCTTAGGACTCTGAACTTTCTTCTTAGCACCGTTTTCTTTGTATTCTATAAGTTTCGGTATGCTGTGTAGAATTCATTTTCATTGAATTCTAGAAAGTCTTTAATTTCTTTCTTTCTGTCTGTCTTGACTCATTTCCATCCAGTAGAGAGTTGTTCCATTTCCATGGGTTTGTAAGCTCTCTGTTGTTTCTGTTGTTGTTGATATCCAACTTTAATCCACTGTGGGCTGAGTCCTTTCAATTTTGTTGTATCTGTTGAGACATGGTTTGTGTCTGAATAAGTGGTCAGTTTTGGAGGCAGTCTCGTGAGGTACAAAGAAGACATATTCTTTTGTGTTTGGATGAAATATTTTGTAAATATTAGTTAGGTTCATAATGTCTGATAGCTCCAGTATTTGTCTGTTTAGTTTTTGTCTGGATAACCTGCCCATTGGCAAGAGTCAGGCATTGAAGTTTCCCATTATCAGTGTGTGAGGGGCAATATGTGATTTAAACTGCGATAATGTTTCTTTTACAAAAATGAAGTATCCTTCCCCATCTCTTTTGATTAGTTTTGTCTTGAAGTCTATTTTGTTAGATATTAAAATGGCTACACCAGCTTGCTTCTTAGGTCCATTTGTTGGGAGATCTTTTCCCAAACTTTTACCATGAGGTAATTTCTGTCCTTGATATTGAGGTCTGTTTCTTGGATACAATAGAAGGGTAGATCCCATTTTAGCTCCATTCTATTAGTCTATGTCATTTTCTTGGTGAATTGAAGCCATTGATATGGGTGACTGTTTTGTCCTTGGTTTCTGTTTCCTCTCTGGATTTTCACAGAGTGTGATGTCTGTGTGTTGCTTGTCATATTAGCCTGCTAGGCTGCTGTGTTCCCAGGGAATGCCTGTTGGTGTTGGAGGCTGGGATGTAGTGCTAACTGGGGAACGGAAGTCAGGGGATGTTACAGAGGACCCACTGGAGAAGAGAGCTGGGAGGGAAGGCAGCTCATCACTAGTTATCTGTTGCAGCACTAGGGAAGAGACTAAGGCGTTGGTTCCAGGGGAACAGAGAGAGTGAAGATGGGTTTTTAGCAGCCGACTGGTTTTCTTGCAGGTGTGACCTGTGGTTGAGAAGGGGATATCTGACTGAGTTGGGGCCGGGACACAGCCACAAGTCATAACCATCTGTAATTCCAGTTCCAAGGTATATGATGCTCTTTCTGACCTCTGAGGGCTCTTGCATGCACATGGTGCAATACATATACTTAGATGGATACACACAAGTAAAGAAACACATATTTTTTAAAGGCAAATATGTCTGAATGAGTTAATGTTCTCCTAATAGCATTAATGGGACAGGGACTAGGGAATGGGCCCTTTGGTGGAGTACAGGTTCAGTTTCCTCTCTTTCTTTCTGTTTCACTCAGTTCCGCTTACCCTTCCTTCAAGTTAACAGGTCATTGACAGATGCCGGCACTGTGAATGTTCTTGGATATCTCAGTATTAATTTTTTCATTATAATGAAATGGATGGATTTCATTATAATGAAGGGATGGTCTGTGCAATCCACAGGAGATGTGGACAGGGTGGGGAGGCTGCAGCTTGTGCTCTATTGCAGCATTAGGGAAAAGCTGAGGGATTGGCTATAGAGGAACAGAAGAGCAGAGAAGGTCTGAGGGCAGGCTGCCTGGTCTGAAAGAAAAGTCTTTAAAGTATGGATAAGTAATAATAAGTTGATTTGATTCCAGGAATGCACAGCATTGTGATATCAACAGCGTTTATCAAATCAATAAGAGAAATGTATAATTCCACAGTTATGGACATGCCAGTCTCAATATAATACTAAATAAAATAGGGAAAGAATATACTTAAGTATAAAATGCCTGTTCACTTAAAGCCATTAAAAACTTTGAGGTCAGGACTAGCTAGTTCTGCATCCTACCTCTGCTAGTAGTAATAAACTATTTTGGAGGCTCTAGAAACTGAACTATTTTAAAGGCTCTAAAAATTCAGTAAACAGGAAAAGAAAACCCCTGGAGAAAAATGGAAAACTATATATTTTTTTCTTTATAAATTTACAAGCCCTAAATGGCTCATTTAAAATGGTTTATTAATTCTAAACACTAGAATTAATATGGGTGGCTGGAGAGAAGAGCAGCTCTGTTGGACGGTGAGAACTCAGTTCCCAGCATTCACATAGTCAGCCCACAACTGCCTATAGCTCCAGCTCCAGAGGATCCGCTGTCCCTTTCTGATCAGTGGGCACCTGCACATACACATGCACACAATTAAATCTAAAATAAAGAACTTGGAAATGTATGGAGAGTCAAAAACAAGACTTTTTACTACATCAAAAATAAACCAATGAATTGACATGAGTGGGCCTGTGAAATGGATCAGTGGATAAAGAAAGGTTCTTGTCTGAGTTTAGTTAGAGCACAGGATTCACAAGGTGGAAAGCAAGAACCAATTCCTGCACACACACACACACACACACACACACACTGAATAAATAAAATTCATTTAAAATAGAAGAAAATGAAGAAGCGTGTGTTGTGGTTTGACTGTTTCCGCACTGCTGTTGGTATTTAACTGCCACTGAGCTGGTATTAAGAGGCAGCACCTTTAAAAGATGATTAGCAGGCTAGAGGGATGACTCGGGGGTTAAGAGCACTGGATATTCAAGCAGAGGACCTGGGTTTAGTGTGCAGCCTTCACATAGTGGCTCATAACCATCTGTAATTCCAGTTCCAAGGTATATGATGCTCTTTCTGACCTCTGAGGGCTCTTGCATGCACATGGTGCAATACATATACTTAGATGGATACACACAAGTAAAGAAACACATATTTTTTAAAGGCAAATATGTCTGAATGAGTTAATGTTCTCCTAATAGCATTAATGGGACAGGGACTAGGGAATGGGCCCTTTGGTGGAGTACAGGTTCAGTTTCCTCTCTTTCTTTCTGTTTCACTCAGTTCCGCTTACCCTTCCTTCAAGTTAACAGGTCATTGACAGATGCCGGCACTGTGAATGTTCTTGGATATCTCAGACTCCTGAATTGTTTGAGCTAAATATTGCTTATATTTTACTCAGTTTGATATTCTGCTTTGACAGCACCAAATAGATTCAAGCCAACACGTCACCTACTCCTGAGAGGAGATTGTGATTTAAGTCAGTATTCTTCATCCTGGAATGCAGTAGATGTTGAAAAACAAACATTCTTCAAGTGAATGACTATGATCACCAACATGCAAAACATGGAAAAAATTAATAGTGAAAAAATTTATCTGAAAAAGTAAATCAAGATCCAAACAAATGGAACAAGAGCTTGTTTGCCATCATTGAAAAGCTTCTTACCAAATTAATGTGCATTTAAATGAACTTCCAATTAGAATCAATAGAGCATTTTAAAGTTGATTTAGAATAAAACAATTTCAAAGTTTACATGGAGGCTAAGTAGCCAAGAGCAGCCAAGATTTGCTTCAGATATGAGAAACCACATAGCCACTGCACTCAAATTAATATGGACATAGCCTGGGAAAGAGAAGCTGATGGGACAAAATTGACCATAAAGAACTAGATCTCAGGCCATAATGACAGCTAAACACAATACAAGTAGATTCAATTCAATGGGGGAACAAAATAATTTCTCTAATAAATAGACTTGCTAGCTTGTAGGATCCAAATAGAAGAAACTAAGCATCGGGCTTAACTTTTCACAGTTCTTAAGATTAATAGAAACCCTAACTAAGACAGGCATCAAAAACATACACACTGATCAGGGGAATAGAACTAAGAACTCAGGTTCAAGTCCACACACATTAACAAAGATATCAAAAGCATACCCTGGAGAAAAGGCAGCACTTCCAACAAATGGTGCTGGGAAAGCTATATTTCTCCATGAAGAGTAAAACTAGATCCCCTCTCCCTCTGTGCAAAAATCAACTAAATGAATCAGAGATCTCAACATTACCTGAAACTCACAGAAGGAAGAATAGGGAGTGCACTTCAAGATGCAGGCTCAGGTAAGGGCTTTCTAATTAGGATCCTGGCTGTCAAAAATAGGATCAACAGTCAACAAGTGGGACCTCATGAAATTAAAAAGTTTTGTATTGCAAAGGGAATGGTTAATGGACTGAAGAGCCAGCCTCTTCAGAATGTGAAAAAAAAAATTGCCGGTTATATGTGTGATAGAGAATTAGTGTTTAGAATATACAAAAAGTCAGAAACTGAGAGAGAGAGAGAACCCTAAAACTTCAACACCAAAAAAGCACCCAAATTAAAACACAATTTAAAAAGTGGGCTATAAGCCAGGCAGTGGTAGCACACTCCTTTGAGACAGGGAGATCTTTGTGAGTTTGAGAACAGCCTGGTCTACAGAGTGAGTTCCAGGACAGCCATAGCTACACAGAGAAACCATGTCTTGAGTTCTCAGAAGAAGAAATACAAATGACTAAGATAATATTTTTAAAAGTGTTCACCATCCTTAGTCATCAGGGAGATGCTCACTTTGCATGCAGGAGGCTCTGAGCTTGATCCCGAGCATCACATAAATCAGGCATATTGGCACACTCATGCAATCCCAGTAGGAGAATAATGGGATTAAAGTCACCCTCAGCTGTTTGACAAGTTTGAAGCTAGTCTAGGATATTTAGGACTCTGTCTAAATATGTATTGTAACATGCGGGCCTGCTCATTAGGGTTTCTGTCCTGCCCAGTTCCCCAGCCATTTAGTCCCAGAGAAAAATCACACAGAGGTCTCCAGGAGGTTATAAACTGATTGGCCCATTGGCTTAGGCTTCGTATTAGCTCTTATAACTTATATAGCCCATTATTCTTATCTGTGTTAGCCATATGGCTCAGTACCTTTCTCAGCAGGGCAGGTCATATCCTGCTTCTTCGGTGGTTCAGGCAGGAGTGCCGGAAGAGCTTCCTGCTTCCCAGAATTCTCCTATTCTCTTTGTTCCGCCTCTACTTCCTGTCTGGTTTTCCCACCTATACTTCCTGCCTAGCTAATGGCCAATCAGTGTTTATTTAAATTGTGATTGACAGAATACAGACAATTCTCCCACACCACTTTTAAAACCGGCTACGGCTGCTTTTTTTAAAACTAAAGAGACCACACCCCAGTGGGCTGGTTTCTTAAAGCCTATTGGCTGAAGGAGCAGAAGTAGCTCCCGCAGCACCTCCCCCTTTTGTTTAAATAAGAGAGTTCCAAACCCAATACAAAACAATATACATTAGGAACAGATATCAAGTATAAGATTAGAATTACAATCAGCATAAACAATATTAAGCAAGGAACATATGCTAAATGTTTTAATAAATATTCTATCCTAAGGAGTCTAAGTCTTGTATTGGAGATGGCTTGGTTAGATCATAAGAAGATGGTAACTATGACTATCTAATCTTCAACCCTATCAAAGGCCTGAGAAAGGAGATAATATTACTTGAGCAGGCAGGAAGTACAATCAAGTAGCTTCCAAAGCGAGCAATATATGACAGAGACAATTAGCTACCTGAGCAATCACCCAAAGTCTCATTTTGCAACATTGAAGCAACCAACTTTGGCTATGGCCTAGAATAACTGACAGACCATTTTCAAAGGTAAGAAATTTTTCAATACCATCTTACCCTGTCTTGGCAAGATTTGACAGTCCTGTTTATCCATTTCTGGATACTATATCTTCTCAGTGGTTGAGGCATGGGTATTTCTTTGCCCAAAGGGCAGTTTTTGCCAAGAAGAAAACAGGCTCCAAGTGGAGTGTCTTTGGTGCTCAACATTCTCTCGGAAATAGATCAGTGCTGCCAGGAGGAGCCCTATCAGTGTCATGACATCATATCAACCAGGTGGAGTTGTTGTTATGGGGCCCCATCTTCTTCCTGGAAACTTCAAAGATTACTGGAGGAAAATTCATTGTTCATTGTGTAAAACTTAAGCATTACTTATATAGACATATACAGACATATACATTCAATGAAAGGTATGATAAAGACAAAAATATGAAGAAAACAAAGATTTTTTCTAAATACTTTTTTCTTTCTGTCCCACATCAAACAGCTCTTGACATGAGATAGAAACTCTGGGTTTTTTCTTTTAACAACACGCTTGGATTTAAAGAAGGACAGAGCCATTGTCCAACTCTAAAACCAGCTCTATATATTCATAAACATATACATACATATGCATATATATAAATTTATACATTGTATCATTTGTACTTACGAACCATATTTGATTTTTTTGATGATTCTTATTGGATAGTTATTTTTCTACCTGTCATCATTCAAACATCAGGGGTTTCTAGAACTTTTGAAGATGAGTATTTTCCTGCATAGACAAGAACAGGACCCTGCCCCCATCCTAAATGCTTTTCTTACCACCTGTATGGTCATCACCATTGTGGATGAGCTGTCATTTCTCTGTTTCAATAGGTTTCTCCTTTTCAAAGCAAATCTTTATTAATTTTGATGGCATCCATAATTTTTCATCTCCTGTGAAAACAAGAGCAAAGCCCCTTCCCCAACGTGGTACATCTCCTGGTTTCCATTGTGAGGTCAGCACATTCTTGAAATATACTAGTTGATTCAATTCAGAAGTTTTTTTCCATTATCCAATGCCTCTCTGCTGCTGTTGTTCCTCTCTCATTACCGTTAAGAAAATTCAAGGTTAACAAAGCATTATGTAATCTATTTCTGGGGGTATTTCCATCCCTTTCTGTTTGTTCAGCATATCCTTTATTGTACGATTTGACCTTTCTATAACTGCCTGACCTGTAGGATTATTTGGTATACCTGTAATGTGCTTTATATTATAATAAGCAAAAAAGCGTTTCATTTTCTTAGATACATATACTGGACCATTGTCTGTCTTTATTTGTGCAGGTATACCCATGATGGCCATAACTTCCAATAAGTGTGTGATTACTGAATCAACCTTTTCTGAGCTCAGGGAAGTTGCCCATTGGAAACCTGAATACGTGTCTATGGTGTGGTGTACATATTTTAATTTATCAAATTCCGTAAAGTGGAACACATCCATCTGCCAGATTTCATTCCTTTGAGTACCCTTTGGGTTACTTCCTGCAGGCAACAGTGTTTGATTATAGAAAGAGCAAGTAGGGCATCTCTTTATAATCTCCTTAGCTTGTTGCCATGTAATAGAAAACTCTTTCTTCAAACCTTTGCTATTGACGTGATTTTTTAATGAAATTCTGAGGCCTGCAACACGCTTCCAATCAATAATTGATCAATTTCAGCATTACCTTGTGCTAGAGGACCAGGCAGACCCATATGGGATCGGATGTGTGTTATGTACATAGGACAAAGCCTATTCCTGATTATGTCTTGTACCTGGATAAACAATGAAGTCAATTCTGTGTCATCTGGTATAAATTCAGCGGTTCCAATATGCAAGATAACTCTTTCTGCATTTTGTGAATCCGTAACTATATTAAGAGGTTCTTTAAAATTCCTTAGCACCATAAGAATGGCATATAATTCTGCCTTCTGGACAGAAGTATAAGGGCTTTGTTCCACCTTACTCAATTCTTCTGATTTGTAACCGGCTTTCCCTGATTTATTTGCATCAGTATAAAATGTATGGGCTCCAGTTATTGGTGCATCAGGTACAATTCAAGGAAGAATCCAAGAAGTTCTTTTTATGAGGTTAAGTTTATCACTTTTGGGATAGTTGCTATTAATTTCTCCCAAAAAATTAGCACAAGCTCTTTGCCATGGTTCATTGTCTTCCCATAACTTTTTTATTTCATCAGTAGTGAAAGGCACTATAATTTTTGTTGGGTCTATACCTGCTAGTTGACAAAGTCTCAGTTTACCTTTTATAATTAATTCAGAGACTTTTTCCACATAAGTTTTTAATTTTTTACTTGGTTTATGTGGTATAAATATCCATTCTAAAATAATATCTTCCCTCTGCATTAAAATCCCTGTAGAAGAAATTCTGGAAGGAAATATGACTAGGATACATTTAAGATTTGGGTTTACCCTATCCACATGTGCCTCCTGTAAGTTTTCCGCAACCATTGTCAGTTCCTTTTCTGCTTCAGATGTTAATTCTCTGGGACTATTCAAATCTTTATCACCATCTAAGGTTTTGTTTAAATGAACTATTAGATCAGGTGTTATCCCAACAGCTGGTCTAGACTGGAAATGTCTCCTAACAATCTTTGAAAGTCATTAAGAGTCCGTAACCGATCTCTCCTAATTTGTGCCTTTTGTGTTCTAATTTTCTGTAAACCTATTCTGTAACCTAGGTAGTTAACAGAATCTCCTCTTTGAATCTTTTCAGGAGCAATTTGTACTCCCCATTTAGGCAAGACTTAGATACAGAGTCAAGGATGTGGACAAAAGGGAACCCTTATAGAAATGTAAATTATTCCAGTCTCTATGTATATCAGTATAGAAAGTCCTCAGAAAACTAGAATTAGATCTAGCATATGACCCAGCTATAGCACTCCTGAGTGTTTGCCCAAAGGATTCCAAATCGAGGCACAACAGAAGTGCTGGCACTGAGTGTTGGTTGCAGCACTACTGACAAATGGCAAGCCTGGGTGCCCATCAGCACAGGACCAATATTCAAAATGTCAACATTCTATGTACGTACCATGGAAACTTTTTCATTATTAGAAAAATCACAAAGTCTTGTCATTTTCCAGGAACACGGGCACAGACGGAAATAATCATTGTAAGTGAATTAAATCAGTTTCCAAAAGACAAATGTGCTTTTTCCTCATTTGTGGTTACTAGATTTTATATATGTAAATAAAATGATGTGTGTATATATGACATGAAAGAAATGAAATTGTTTAGTGATGAGTGAGGAAGGGGGTATAGAGTGTGGAGGGCACATGCTCAGCATGTTATTATATATGTGTATAAAAATGTCCTTATGTAATACAGTACCATGTACAATGAGTATACACAATGAAAAACTTATTTCTTTTATTTTTGGTAAGAAGGGTTTTAAGATATAAAAATCACTTTACTGTAATGACTCACGAATAAAATAACCATATGACCACGTGAACACAGCCATCCAGGCAAACACTTGTCCAAACTCTATACCTCTCAGTGAACATCTGTATAGTTAGAATGGCCATTCTGAAGCCATGGTGCTTTAGTTAGCATTTTACACTTTGACTGTCAATTACATTTTATGCATTTATCCACCACAAATAAGAAAAAGAATCTTGACAGAGTTCAAGCTGGAAAAGCAATTAGCTTTATATCCTCTTTCATGACTCTATTTTCTTTTAACCTGAATACAATCCTTCCTCATCAGCTAATATTTATCCTTTTTGCTCTCCTTTCTATATGTTATACTGTGCCTACGCGTACATTCATATACAAACTTACGAAACACACGCACACGTCCACACATTATAGGCTAGGAAATGCAAATAAGGGAGAACATGTGGTGTGTGTGTGTGTGTGTATGTGTGTGTATGTGTTTTGCTTCTGCGTGTTGGATGGATAGAGTGGCCACATAGCTGGTGATTTGGCATCATAGAAACAAAGCAGAACAAGACCTAGTTGGTTTTTGTTTCTTTCTTTTTTTATTTTTTTTCCTTTGGCCAACACCAGTGTAACAAATTTGGAATATTTAGAAACCCACAATTCCCTTGAGGGAGTTAGTCTTCTGAAGATCAGATGTCATATTGAGATTGCAAGAAAGAAAATGATTGCAGGTGACTTGATGATCAGATTGCAGTGTGAGAAGGGATGGGGTGGAGAGTCAAAGGGCAAAGGAAAATGACAGAGTCTGACATTACAGTGAGGGGGAGGTCCCTTTCTGCAGCATCATGTTCCCTTCTGCCTTAGGTGCCGATGACACTCAGTGCAAGTGCGTGGCCTCTTATCGTTTAAAACAAAAGGTGCATTGCCATGTGTTCTTACCACTTCCTTTACCTGAGTAAAATGATTATTACTGGGGGAAAAATCATCCCCCACTGAGCTGGGAGAGCAGGTAGAACAGAATGTTTGTGAGAAGCAGGAGGTGGCTCTCCCACCAGAGTGAGATGAGAACCCAGGGGACAATGAAGACTGGCTCCTGCTTTCTTGGGGGCAAGGGAAACAAAGAGAAGCTAGATTAATAAGAAAATGAAAAATTCCAACAGGAAATCCAGAAGATGCAGATTGTGGCTACAGTACCTCTGGGCAATTTTCTTTCATTTCTTGAACTCAAGGAGCTGGGGCTGGGGGAATTCATCTTTGATTGACTTGAGGGTGGAAGGAAGATCATTTAAGATCTAATATTTTTCTTTGCTTGATAATGAAACTTCTCACAGTTGCAGGAAATTATAGTTATTGAAGAGATAAAAGTGTAGAAAAGTTACAGAAAAATAGTATTTCATTTAAATTTTTTTCTCTCTGCTGTGTTTTGTTTTGAGACAGGACTTCACTTTGGAGACATCCTGGTCTCAAACTTGAAACCCTTTCTTTTTCTGCCTCTGAGGTACAGGCTTAGGCACGTACCATACTCAGCTCTGAGATAGTTCCTCAATAAAAAATAATAACAAAGACAAACTTGAAAGCCCAGAAAAATACAAAAAAAAAGGAAAACAAAAGTCATGATTTTAAAAAAAAGCAAAGTCTGCCAAATAAAATTGTGTAATTCCTTCCTGGAACTTAACACAATAACCAATATTTTAAAATATTGTAATTATTAAAAATTTCATTTTTTTATCATTGAAAAATGTATAATGGCTTCATTTCACCATGACAAAGGAAATTATAGCTCAGTAAAAGGAAACTATAAATATATCCATTGACAAAAATTCTTTTATAATTTATAGCCATGTTCATCTCTATAATTGATTAAAATAAAGTTAAAGTTGTGGTTACAAACAAGAAAATCATCAAAATCTTACCCCCAAATAAACATTCCTAATATTTACTTGCACATTCCTATCATACCTTCATGCATATGTTTGCTTTTCTTTCTTTTTAAAAATAAATTTAGTCAGGCAGTAGTGGCACATACCTTTAATCCCAGCACTCAGAAGGCAGAGGCAGGCGGATCTCTGTGAGGTCGAGGCCAGCCTGGTCTACAGAGTATTTTCCAGCACAGCCAGGGTTACGCAGAGAAACGGTGTCTTGAAAAACCAAATAAATAAATAAATAAATAGAATTTAAATTTTTTATGTATTCATTTTATATGTATTGGTGTTTTGCCTGCATGTATGTCTGTGCACCACCTGTGTACCCAATTCCTGAGGTGGTCAGAAGAGAGTATTGGGTCCCCTGGTACTGGATGTTTCAGCAGGTTGTTTAACTGGGTGCTGGGAATTGACCCCAGTGGTTTGTCACAACAGCAAGTGCTCACCTCTCCAGTTTTTGTGTGGTTGCCTTGATAAGAATTATATATCCCCTTGGGTCAGGGGGTGGCTCTCTTGGTAAATCTCTTACCTTGCAGGCATGAAATCCCAGATTAGAGCCCGGAACCCAGAGAATAAGGCCCTGATGAACTGATACAAGATTATAAAGAGTGAGGTAGAGGCAGGATGATCCTCAAGGCTCATTGGCCAGCCAGTCTTGCCTAATTGCCCAATGAGAAGATCTGTCTCAAAGAAAGGTGGGCAGCATTGTTGAAGACAACCCTGGAGGTTGTCTTCTGGCCTACACACACACACACACACACACACACACACACACACGCACGCACGCACGCATGCACGCACCCACACACACACATTCATAATCCTTTATACTAAATCTTTAGCTTGAGAATATTTTTGTAGAGAAAGCAGCCTATAAGCCACACAATTTGTCACATGTATGTACAATCCACTTCAGCAGTCAGTTCTGGCTATACTTCTAATACATTTGATTACTTTTTTACATTTATTTATTTATTGGGGTGGGTGGGACACTGCACATATGTGGAGTTCAAAGAACAACTTGTGAGTCAGTTTTCTCCTTCTGCCACGTGGGTTCTGGGGATCAAACTCAGATCATGAGGCTTGAGGGCAGACACCTTGACCCTCTGAGCTATACCTCCCTGGTCCAGGCTTTGATTTTGAAGACAGGAACTTGAGGTCAACAACAAACCACAAGGGAGACGCTGGCTTTCAAAATCTCCAAACCTGGGCTGGGAGATGGTTCAGCAGGAAATGCCCTGGCTCTGTAAGCTGGACAGACAACCCAAATTTTGTTCCTGAATTCTGTGGCAGGATGAGAGAACATGCTCCCCAAAGTTGTCCTCTCACCTCTTCTACATGTGCACAGTGATGCTTGCATGAACAGACATGCATACAAGCAGGAAATAAAAATATGTTAAAAATAGAGCTTCTAAGTGTGTCCTTTACTAGACCCCTTGAAAACCTGGTCACCTGGCATTTGGCCCTTGCACACCTTACTCCCTCTCACATGATCTTGCACTGTCCTGTTCTGTCTATCACTATTGTTTTGAACCATCTGTCGTGTTAGCTGCGGGGCTACAGTACTTCAGGCTGCGGGAGACCAGCAGGCAGTGTGGGCATAAACATCTACACGCAGTCACCCAGCTGCTCAGGCCACGAGGGAGCCGAATTCCTTCTCTTTTCACAGACTAGCATAATCATGCTGTTTTAGTGACCGTTAGAACCGCATTGATCCTGGCATGACTGAACAGCCCATCAGTATAGTTCTCCATCTGGGAGGTCTCAGATTTGGTGAGAGTTTTCAAAGACGGAGCTACTGTGACTATCATTTGTTCTGAGAAGATCCCGATACTGTTTCTTCAGTGTGTGGTGTCTCTTTCTCTTCATCTCTGTCTCTTTCATTCTTTGTCTCTGTGGTGTGTATATGGTGTATATATCTAATGTGTGTATGAATGTGGTTGTGTGTGGGGGCATATGTGTGTATGTTTTGTATGAATGTGGTTGTGTGGGGGGCATATGTGTGTATGTTATGTTTTGGTGTCTAGAGGTCTCTGTCTCTGTGTGGGGTGGAACGTATGTGTATATGGTATGTTTTGGTGTCTAGAGGTCTCTGTCTCTGTGTGTGGGGGAGCATATGTGTGCATGGTATGTTTTGCTGTCTAGAGATCTCTGTGTCTCTGTATATGTGTGTGGGTGTGTGTGGTGTGTATACATAATGTGTGTATGTTTTGTATGCATGTGATTGTGTGGGGGTGGCATATGTGTGTATGGTATGTTTTGGTCTCCTTTCTCTCTCTCTCTCTCTCTCTCTCTGTATGTGTGCATGTGTGTGTGTGGTGTATGGGTCTGTGAACCCACGAACTCATATGAGGATTAGGAGTCAATGTTGGATGTCATCCTCTACCACTCACTTTAGTGTTTGAGGAAAGATCTCTCACTAAACCTGAAACTCAGCAAATGGCTAAACTGGCTGGCCAGGCCATAGCCCGGACTCTGTTTCTGCTTTCTAGTGCTGGGATTACATGCATGTGCCAATATGCCCTCTTTTTTTAAATGTGGGTCCTGGGGATCTGAAGTCACATTACATGCAAAACCTCCACCTAGTGCACAGCCACCAGCCTAGTCCTTATTTTCGATGACATCAGAAGAAAGGATCCCATCCAGATATTAGTTGTATTTGCTCATTCACAGACAAGTTTCTGCAGTGGGCTGCCCTGGGGGCCAGACAGTTCACCCTGAAGATGGCTGTCTACCTGAATTGATGCTGGAATCTGCTGCAGAGTCTCTCCCCCAGGTGCAGGTGTGCCTCTCATTCTTGGCTGACAGAGCAAACCTGGGCAGCAGGAACTTGACCACGAGATAATATGGTCTACCCAACTTTTCCATTACTATGACCAAGTAACTGAAACAACTTAAGGAAATACTTTGGTTTCTGAACCTGATATGAAATAGAACATCAGGTGACCTGGAAACAAAGAAAAGAGATTCCAGGAGGCCCAGGCAAGACCCTGCCTAGCTTTCCAGCTAGTCACTTCCTCCAGCCAGGCCCCACCTCCTTCCTTTACCACTTGCAAATGGTGTCATTCTCCTGTAAACCTACTCATTAATCCGCTGGTCAAACTAGAGAACCCAGAGTATAATTGTTTTTGGAAATGCCCTACTCCCCAACAAAATTCTCTGAGGCGTGTTGCGCTATGCCCTAGAAGTTAAGATAATCAAGTTAGATTGAATGAAGATGGTTCTTCATATTTAACAATCACTCTTGTCATTCTTATTTAACACCTGAGAGCTCAAGGCTCGGAAGCTGTGATGGCTTGTCTGGGACTCGTGGTTAATGAGTGATGAGCCAAGACCTTATGCTGCTGCCACAGTCCCTCCTACTTTATTTACGCACTCCTACAGGTACATAAATAATTAGGCATTTGGAGGAGAAGGCAGTGTCCTTCATAGGGTACTGGCTGACAGCATGGATCAGCTTCCACCAGCTCTATCTGCTTCCTGACTCCAAAAGGCTCTGTGCATCTGATTCCACTTCTAATTGTTCCTGGCTTCTTTTGGATTGCTCATGTTGGGCAAGGCTTGACTTTAGGTAACCTGTCCCCACTCTATCATTTATAATTAGCTCAATAACTGTGGGAAACTAGTCAGGAAGACCTGGCCTTCTCCAATGCTTCAGACACTGAACACTCCACAGAAGTTGTAGACTGGCCACTGAGTGCTCACACAGGTGTACCTAACACAATGGGTTAGCATCTCGGCAAGTGCAGAGCCAAACAAATGCAACTGAAAAATATGGGTGAAGAATGATGCTACCCAAATCAGCTAAGGAGGCCCTGGGGTCATGTCCAAAGCAATGATCTCCTCAAACATAAGTGTGGGGCCTTTACTAAAGGGCCTTAACTATAGTCTGGTGTAGGAGGTCCTTCTGCCCTTGTGTTGCTTTCATTGGTTAATGAAGAAGTTGCTTTGGGCCTGTTATAGGGAAGAACTTAGGTAGGCAGAGAAAACTAAATGGCATGCTGGGAGAAAGGAGGTGGAGTCAGAGAGAGGAACACCATGGAGCCACCAGAGACAGACATGCTGAATCTTTCCTGGTAAGCCACTGGGTTAAATAAAGATGTGAGAGTTAGCCAGTAAGAGGCTAGAGTTAATGGGCCAAGCAGCGATTTAATTAATACAATTTCTGTGTGGTTATTTCTGGGCTAAGCTAGCCAGGCTGCTGGGACGAACAAGCAGGCCCCCTCCTCCTGCAACAATATTCATATAGGAAAGTGCTTTAGGAATGTGCCAATTCCTTAGTATGCTCAGTTTAAAATCATATTTTAAGAAGAAAAAAATGCAGACACGTATTTGGACATGCTTAGCTCAAAATCATTTACAGTGTTAAAAAGGCAGACAGGAGTGCTCTCAGCCTGATTGGATAACATCATAAAGTTCTACTTAAAAAAGTTAGGGTGCTGGCACGACAGTTATTTAGATAAAGGCTCTTACCATCAAGGCAGGTGATCCACCTGAGTCAGACCCACATGGTGGAAGGAGAGATCTGACTTTCATAGGTTTGTGCCGCAAAGCTCAGCAGCATGCGTGCTTACACCTGCCACCCCTACACATAAATAAATAAATAAACGCAAATTTTTAAAAATGAGAAAATAAAGGAAGAGTTTTTGAAGGCACATTAGTATATTTGCAAAGGTGTTTACTTAAGGGCTCACACAACACACCCTGTGGAAGGGAAGTCTAGTAAAAAAAATCCTTGAGCCAAGCAAAGGAGAGAGTAATGAGAAACTGGGGACTAGCTAATGGCTGCCTTCGCATTCATTTCTAATAACTAGTTCTTACCAAGTCACCTGACTGGCAGACAACACTGCAGGCCAGAGCCCATGGTAGAACCTAAGTATGAAGTTCTCTCCATCCCTTCCCACTCCCTCTCCAGTCTGCTGGGATTGAACCCAGGACCTTGGGAATTCTGGCACAACTCAACCACTCAACTACTTCCTTAGCCTTTGTATTTTTGAGTCAGGGTTTCTTTACGTAACCCAGACTGGCCTTGAATTCCATATGGAACCCCACATAGCTTTAGCATTCACCCCTCCTGCCTCTGCTCCTACATGCTGAGATTCCAGGCCTGTGCCCACTTTCTTCCCTAATCTTTCACTCCAAATGCCTGATATTCTGGAAGTGATCTGCTGAGAACCCAGGATGAGTCTGATGCCCGTGGGGGGTTCTGATGCTATCAGCACCGTGATAAGCAAAACTGGGATTTCTATTCATTAGTCTTCCTTAAGGGACCCACTACCTGTTTATTGATTTGGTTTTAAATAAGAAATGATTGTGTACCAGGTGCATAAATAATTAGAAATTTAGCCTAGAGAAGAGGATATTGATTTAGTGGGACATGAGATCAGACTTTGATTTAGAGGCCCCTGGAGGAAAAGTGGTGCAAAATCATTCTGTGTGTGTGTGTGTGTGTGTGTATGGTGTTCGCTGGCCTAATGTAGAGGAGTAGGGAAGACATGAGAAAGGGGTTATTGGCAGGTGACGCCATGTGGAGATGGAGCAGGTTGCCTAGAGGCATGAGCTGCCACCTTGGGTACCGATTGGCTACCCAACTGCCCATGAATATCAAGTAAACAGTGTGCCAAGTGGGGTGGCTGTGCTGAGACAGGCCCTCTGACAGATTCGAAAGTGGAGTCTTGAAAAGCACTTTAAATGCTCCTTATTGGACAGTATATCAACGTTCTGATTTGAGTGTGAAATGCCACCCAGGGATATGTGTGTCAAGACTCGATCCCCAGTAGGTGGAACTGCTTTGGGAACTGTTGAGGAGACTTTGGAACCAGGGTTGGTCCTTCATGGCTATAGTCCAGGCTGGCATTTGCATCTGGCCCTGTTTAATGCTTCCTGGTCAATATGGCTGCCACTGAAGGAGCTTTGCCTTGTGTGACCACCTAGGAGTTGTTCTGCCATCCCTCCCGCTCTGCAAGGGGTGGTATCCTCTCTGAAGCCATGAGCCAGAAATAAACTTCCCTCCTTTGAACATGCTTCTGTCAGATATCTTGTCACAGCAACAAGAAAAGTCACCGATGCAACAAGAGTCAGCTAGAAAATACTGCAACTGGTTACTTAAGTGTAAGGGATATGTTTGACTTACAAAATGACCATGCAGAACCCACTAGTCATTGTAGGGACTTGGCTGAAGTGGTCACCATCCTGTTTCTTCTTCCTGAGCCCTTGGTTTTCCATCCTTGACATTGACCCTGTTTTCCCAGTGAGGCATGGTGGCAGACCACTCTCCCAGCTTTCAATAAGGAGGGACAGAGTGCATTTTTGAACCATTATTTCCAGGCAAAGAGTGTTTTGGGGAAATGTAAACCCCTGCCAACAAAAAGCCTCCATTTCATCTTATGCCAGTGTAGCTGAGGAAGAGGACATGGTCATACCTTGTGGATGTACCATTTCATGCTTCCATAGGCCCATGGAGAGATTGTGAGTTAGTCGGGGAAGAAGTACTGAGTAAATCCAGAGACTGGGTTTACCTGACTCCATCTAGTAGGTCTAGTCTGTCAATCATGCTCTAAAAATAACACCTAAGGGATGGGAGGGACAGCTACTGCCCTGAGGTAGGGAAAACTCCACTGTATTCACCTCTAAAAGGCCATCCCAGTGCACTGGCTGGGAGGGTTCTGTGTCCACTAGGGTATACATTTTAATGACACAGCAAAAGGACTCATCAGTGTCTTAGGTCTGGATTACAGGGGAGAAATTTCTAAGAGGGATTCATCTAACAGGAAATAGACATGTGAATGCTGTGAGGTCCCATGTAGGTCTTCAGGGGCTGGCAAAGGAAGGTAGTGTTCCTCTGGTCAAAGACAACAGGGGATGTCATTTGTCTATAAAGCATGTCCCCCAATGTTGACAGAGATTTCTGTCCCGCCCAGTTCTGCAGCTGTTCAGTCCCAAAGAAACACACAGAGGCCTACACTAATTATGAACTGGTTGTCCTATTAGCTCAGGCTCCTTATTAACGCTTATAACTTACATTAATCCATAAGTCTTGTCTGTGTTAGCCACGTGACTTGGTATCTTTTATCAGCGAGGCATTCTCATCTTGCTTCCTCTGTGTCTGGGTAACAACTACAGACTGAGCCTTTCCTCTTCCCAGAATTTTCCTGTTCTGGTTGCCCTGCCTATAGTTCCTGCCTGGTTGACCCACCTATACTTCCTGCCTGGCTACTGGCCAATCAGCATTTTATTAAACTGATACAAGCGACAAATCTTTACAGGGTAGAAGACCATTGTCCCACAGCACCACAATATGCCAGTTCTCAAGCCCTTTTTGTAGCCACAAGATTCAGGTGGAGAAGAATGAACACCAAAGTTTCTGAGAATGACATTTCTGCTTGCAGGAAACCCACAGCAAGAGAATGCAAGATCTGGGCTGGGGACCAACTCTGAGCTGCAAAAAACATCTTGGGTTTACTGGCTTCCTTGGAAAGCAAGTGTTTGGGATGCTCCATATGTGGGATTTTGGCATTTACAATCCACCCAACAGAGCTGCAAAGGAGCAAGGAAACCATCCAGAGTAGATTGAAGTGCTTGGCCAGCCACCACACATGAGGTCTGAGGCTGGGTCCAATGATGCCTGCCATACCCACAGCTCAGTGTCTTGTGAGTGGGTGACAAATGGAAGGAACAAGACCTTTACCTGATGTATGTGTGGGGTGGAACGAGGGAAGTAAGCTGTAAAGTTCTGCCTGATAATGAGAACAATCACCCTCCAAATGTTCTCTTTCGAATCTGTATGTGATGGGCAATTACTGACTGGCCATTGGAATAAAACTATTCAACACAGAGAAGGAGTATGTAACTGAGCTGTGTCACAAGGAACACTGGAACAGGAGTTAGTAACTCTAGCTTCACTCCTGTTATATAGATCAGAACATAAAACTTGGAGGTTTGGTTGTCACAGCATACAACACCAGTGGTAGCTAATGTGACTACATATTTTTCTTCCAATCCCTCAACCTGCGGATCAAACCCATTGCACTCAGTACATTCTCTATCCCTCTAAACTATAAATTGGGGGTTGAAGCTACAGCTTAGTGAGTGTACTTCATCTAGCATGTTGACAGTCCTGTGTTCAAGGTTCAGCATCACAAATAGACAAACTACAATTTTCAAGGAAGTTCTCAGGAGCCAGAAGTGGTTAATGACTTCAAGATGCACACATGAACTCATCTTGAAGTAGCTAATTCATTTTGAAGTAGGAAAAAAACCCCACAGAACCTCTTTCCCTTGTTGATGAGTAAGATTTTAATGCTATTGAGGGTGGGTGAGATGGATCATTGGGTAAAGGTGCTGGTGCTGGGCACCGATCTGGACCCCATGGATTGAATTTCCAGGATTCATGTGATGGAAGGAAAAAAAACCAAACTCCTGCGAACTGTCCTCTGACTGTCAGCAAATGTGCATGTGCACATACATATAACAATAAAAAAGCCCTCAGTTTAGAATTTTTAATGGCATTGAAAGTCATGGACCCCAAGTTCAGAGAGACACTTCCCTTATGACTCTAAGAACATCTTTCGGTTAAGGTCTGTGGAGTGGTTTCTGCTCTGGACCTAGCCTTTGTCCTTTTATGTATGTGTAAAGTCCTTGGCCAAGGTTAGATGGATTAAAGAGACTTTCTAGTTTACTAATTAACTGTAGTCTAAGAGGTCCTTTGAGTAGAACTTGCTACTGCCAAAGCCCATCATTCTTTGAACCATACAGGTTAAATCCGGTCCCCAGTCTGGGAGCAGAAGGCCCTACCAAGAACTCCTGGGAAGGCTCAGAACCCGCAGTCTGACTTTTCTCCTTCAGCAGATGTCCTCTGCTGGTGGGGGAGGAGTAGAGGCAAGTTTGATGGAGGAAAGAAGTGTCCACTGCCCTTGTCCACCCTGGGAGGTCACAGAATGACGGATGCAAACAGTGCTGCTTGCAAATGACTAGCAAGTGTTTTTTGGCTTCAGGTGACTAAGTGCAGGCCTGTGCTATTTCCTTTTCTTGTTACTGTAGCCAAATACTCACAGAAACAAACGAAAAGAAAGGTTTATTCTGGGTTTTGGTACTAGGAGGTATCAGTCCATCAAGCTGGTGGAAACAGGTCAGCCTGTGGCAGCAGGGTGTGCAGCAGTGGCTTCTCACATCTTGATGAATCAGAAGGCAGAGAGAGCTTAGGCTGGAACCAGAGGTGCCCTGGTGGCCTACCTCCTGAAGCCTGGCTTCTTGCGCCCAAAGATTCCACAGCCTCTATAATATGGGACTAACTATTCAAACACGAGTCTACTGGGGACAAATCACATGCAAACCATCACAGTACCACTAAGTTAACCTGTTAGCGCCACCTGCCCAAAAACCAGGTAACTTCCTGGAGTGCTGGGAGATGTAGTTCTTAAAAATAATGACAAAGCTGTTGGGAAGTTCCACTCCAGCCTCATTCCTCCCATGCCAGACCCCGCTCCTCAGACAATTGGCCAAGGGTCAGTTCTTCCCCCAGAGCTGATCAGGATCATGTATACAGGGTATTTAAGACCCAGCCCATAGATCTGCCACGTGCTCTCTCTCTCCTGCCTTCCCAAGAGTCACCTGGGAATTGCTTTACTCTGCTCTGCTTTTCTCTGTTTACTAAATCTAGATTCATTAATTTGACCTGATGTGACTTATTGCATTGGCAGTGGATACCAAATACCTGGGGATCCAATACTTACCAGGAGTCTTATAGGAAAGTATGGTAACCTATGGGTTTTGTCAATATAAGCCCTGAGACTAAGTGTCTTGGGGCCACTCAGCCCAAAAGTTTCAAAGAGTGGTCCTGACCAAACTCCACCTTGGTCAGTATATAATGTTTTAATAAAAAGTTTGTTTTAATTGGATCAAAATCACAGAACTGTTTTTCCTGCAGCGAATCTCGGGACTGACACCACCCCGCTCACTTCCCTTGCCATCCTCAGCTCGTCTGACTTGAGGCTGACTTGAGTGGAGAGACTATGGCTGGCCATCAGGAAGATCTGTTGGTAGTCTGGAGAATGTCTACCGCCTAGGACCAGTCACTCTGCTCTAACATTTGTTTTGAAAAGCCAGTATCCTGCCCTGATAAATAATCTACCACGGTTTATGACCACATCTCTCCCATTGGCCTGGGCCCTCCTAGCAACGCCTAGCAATGCCTTCTGTAAATCACTTGCCTTTACTGTTGGGAGCTCCTGTCATCTTCACATTCCTGGGCTGAGGTCATTAAAGGCTGTTGCTGCCAGTACCATTTATCTTCAGACTTTGTTTTCTCTCTGCCTTCCCAGGCTTCATCTCTCCCGGACAAGGCTCCTTTCAATTATTTCAACAGGTCAGCCCCTCAGTGACAATGATCCATACCATTAATTTTGCTCTAGCTGGTGTGACAGTCTATGGTAGGCTTGTCTGCCCATCCCAGGCCCCAGGATGCGGGAAGATGTAAAGCTCTTCCTTCCCACTCCGCACATGAAGATCAAGATGTTGGCGGCGGTCATGGTGGAGCAGCCTGGACTTGGAGGGGTGTATAGCTTACATAGTTTTAGTGGTTGGACTGTAGTCTTCCCTTAATTCACTCTGAACTCTCCTCCATCTCCTTCCAGATGGAGTGGGACACCTCATAGTCACTCCGTGTTGGTTAAGTAACTGGATATAGGAATGGATAAATGATTGTCATGAACCACTAAAGAAATCAATGAGATGAAATAATAACAAAGCTTAAGCTTCTTGTCTACTTCAAAAGATCCTTCCTGCTCTGTCCCAGGTTTGCTCTCCCTGTCTGTACCTCTCCCCTATTCCTTCATGCCCCATAGCACAGGGCATACAGACGTCTAGCTTTGCTGCAGTCTGAACGTTTGTTATCAGCATCAGGATGCTGCTTGGGTAGCTCTCCCCATAACAACCTGTTTTGAAGTCACCCCAGAGTCAGCTTTTGCCCCCTTGGGCTCCTGCTATAATTGGTCTGCTGGGGTCCAGGACATTCACAATCTATAAGCACATTTCTTCGGGTGTATTTGGTGAAATGTCACCCAAAGAGACATCTTCCTGAAACTAGAAAGGATTCTGTTCAATAAATCAGGAGAATGCAGCGAGTGTGAGCTCTCTTAGACAGTCACACTGGCCATTGGCATTTTAAAGGGTCCAAGACATCAAAGAATAAAGAAAAATACCCACTTGCTCACTTGAACAAGGACTTCCTTTTCATGGAGATCCTTTTAGTTCTCGATGCATTTGTTTTCCTTTGATGTCCCCTTGGTGAAATCACTTCATCACTATGCCATTGTCTTCCCTGGCTGTGTCATAGTTAATGTTCTGTTGGCGTGAGGAAATACCATGATCATGGCTATTCATGAAATTGTGGCTTGCTTACAGTTTCAGAGATTTAGTTTATTATTGTCATGGTGGTAGGCAGGTGTGGCGCTAGAAAAGTAGCTGAGAGTTCTACACCCTGATCTACAGGCAGCAGGGAAAGAGAGAGGCCCTAGACTTGGAATGGGCTTTTTGAAACCTCTGAGCCCACTCCCAGTGACACACCTCCTCCAATAAGGCCACACCTCCAATCCTTCCAAATCGTGTTACTCCCTGGTGACCAAGTGTTCAAATCCCCGTGTGTATGGGTGGGGGAGGGTTCATTCTAATTCAACCCACTAAAAGGTGGGAGTTCAGATAGGGCTGTGGCTGAGAATCCCACTCTTGATATTTAATAACGCTCAGCCATATTCCCTACCCGGTCCAAGTATTCATGTAAAGCTGTCTTCCATGGTTCTCCAGCAAGTCTGGAAACAGGAATTTCTGGCTCACAGCAGTGTTCTCCCTTTACCAGTAGCTTGTGGCGCATAACAATGTTTTCTTTTCTGTCATTCCCAGACAGCAATGGTGACCAATAATAGCTGTTGGAAGATGTGAAAATTTCAGGTAATTCCTGCCTGGCTGGAGAGGGGATATAACTGGTTAGATTTTATCCTCAACTTGATACAGCTGAGACAAAGGGGCATCAGTTGAGTAATTTCCCAGAACAGAAACAGATTTGTCTGTGGACATGGCTGTAAGGGTTTGTCTTTTCTAACCCCTGATGACTGATACTGGAGAGCACAGCCCACTATAGGCAGCACCATCCCTAGGCAGATGAGTCTGAAAAGAAAGGCAGAAGGTGAGCTCCGGAGAAAGCCAGTAAGCAACATTCCTTCATGGTCTCTATTTCAGTTCCTGCCTCCAGACTCTTGCCTTGAGTTCCTTCCCTGAAATCCTTTCATGATGCACTATAATCAGCAAGATGAAATAAATTCTTCCGCCCCCAAGTTGCTTTTTCTCGTGGGTGTTTATCACAGCAGTGGAAAATAAAGTAGAGCAGATGCACAGAGAGCAAGAGGAAGCACAGGTGCTCGACTGTCAGCAGAGAGAAGCATGGGGAGGGGGCAGTAGGAGGGAGATCACCAAGGGCCTTGTAGGTCACGTCAGAAGCTCTGCCCTGTGTACAATGAGAAGGCAATGAAGCATTCGAGACAAAAGATGTAAATCACTTTATAAGTCTGATTTGGAAGCAAACAGGACTGAGCAAGTGGTGAAGGAATTAACATTCGGGAAATCAGGTGGGAAGCTTTAGCACAAACAGGAGGGCCCAAAGGCCAATAGGGGAGGAGTGTGCACACTCATGGGAAGAAGTCAGAATATTTTGTTTTGTTTTGTTTTAAAAATGCCAAAAGAGATAAGATTTGATTTCACCTGGTGTGGACTATGGAGAGTCTCAGGTAGCTACCAGGTGACTGGAATTGTCCATATGAAAGCCCTGCAAAAGGAAATTAGTATGATGACTTCTCAGAGGCACAAGCTATGCTAAGGACAGACAGAGAGATGGTCTATCTAGATCAGTGATTCTCTACCTCCGGGTGGAATGACTCCTTCACAGAGGCCACATATCAGATATTTGCATCGGGATTCATAACAGTAGCAAAGTTAGAGTTATGAAGTAGCAAAGAAAACAATCTTATGTTTGGGGGTTACCACAACATGAGTAACTCTATTAAATGGTTGCAAAATTAGGAAGGTTGAGAACCACTGGTCTATATTCGGCCAGTTTGCTTTGCTGGAGTCCTTTCTTCATGTTTGTCTAAAGTTGTCTCTGTTGCCTGCATTGGATAAGTTTATTCAGATTCCACAGACCTTGCGTTCTCACAGCGGGAATGGAGAGTGCCTTTGCATCTTTGTTCACAGTGGCTCCACTCAAGGGAAAAGATTGATCTTGTTTTCATTCTCTACTGCAGGTTTCCTCAGGACCTACTGACCCCAGATAAAGCAAGGTTCTCTTTAGGGATCCTATCGAATACGGTCCTGAGACCCTCTGCTGTCCAGCAATGAGCCCAGCAATCTTGAGCCACCAGTTCTTATTGAACAGGACACGCCTGATTTGGATGCCCTGGTGCTCAACGTCTTATTTTCCTTGTTGAATGCCAGTTTGTATGAATGCCTGCCTATGAACCTTCTCCATGGAGACACGCTTGAATCCTTGGGAAGCAACAGACAGTATCCCCAAGCCCATTCCACTGGGCACTTCTTTCAAGGTTCTGGTTGCATTAATTGACAAGCTGAACCTCGGAGTCAAGCACTGGCTCTGATTCCAGCAGCATCACGTGCTCCCGACTGTGACTGAAACCTCCATTTCGTCACTGGTTCTTCTCAGGGGCATGGCATGAGTGGCAGATGCGCTGATACGCAGGAACAGCCAGCACACAGCTACCTGGCTGGTAGTAAGCATTTCCTGTTCATTCTCTAGTCCATTTTTCCTTTTTATGAATATTAACATTATGTCAGCCTAATAGAATAATTTGTGCTTCGCTCTCCTTTACAGCTCGGTGGGAATTGGGATTATAGTGACTTTATGTCTTCACCTCCACAGTGTACTTGCCGCATAGCTGCTATCAGTGTGTGCTGATTGTTTAGTGACAACCCCTTGCAATCCATACTGGAAGCTCCCTCCCCCCCCCCCCCAGGAAAGACTCTTAGCTCAATCCTTGTGGTTTATTCCATTCCCAGGCCCTTGTCTATAGAATTACCACCGAGTGCATAGGCTTCTTGAGTGAGCCTCACACAGTACATGCTTTTTGCTCTCCTTGAATTATGCTCTTCTAGAGGGGTTGTGGTTCCCTTCTCAAGCACCCAAAGCATCTTTAAACAGCTTCTTTGAACAAAAGGACTTATTTATTTGTGTGAGTGTATGCATGTGTGTGTGTGTGTGTGTGTGTCCATATAAGCTTGTGCATACCACATGTGCCTGGTGCCAATGGATGGCAGAAGGCAAGGGATGCTCTGGAGTCACAGCTGGTTGTAAGCTGTCTGATGTGGGTGCTAGGAACTGAATGCAGGTCCTCTGGGAGAGCAGTACATTCTGTTAGGCACTGAGCCATCTCTCTACTCCCAAACAACTTCTTTATGCTTTCAGGAAGTGAGGTTTCTAGACACATTTCCAGAGTCTGTACTCCTATCAAGACATCCGTCCCAACAACACTAAGCAGACAGAACAATTTATAAGATTCAGCAGCAGCAGAAAGCTCCATTCATGGGTGAATGGATATCTTAGAATACCATCAAATCTTATCTGCTCACATGGTTGCCTTTTCAAACAATCAAATAAAATATTCTTTTATATTTGCCCACATGTTTATATTCCCTCTTTGCAGATCTCAATTTCCACCTGGTTTCATTTTTCTTCACCATTTATTGTCTAGTAGCGACATTTTGTCCCTTCACCAATCGACAAATATCTTTATTTCACTTTTGTTTTTGATGGATTTTTTTTTACCCGATACGGACCTCACTATAGATGCTTCCTTTCATTATCTTCGGAGTATTGATTCAGTCATCATGCACTCTCCATTATCTCAGATGAGAAGTTTGGTTTAAAGATTTTCTCTGGGTTTCAAGAGTTTGAGCATGATGTGCCCAAATGTGGTTCTCCTTGTTATTACTGCTCTTAATAGTTCCCGAGTTTATGAGTTTTAGAAACAGTTGTTGGTTTTCCATTAAATTTAGAAAAATAGCTATTTTTCTTACAATCTACCCTTCTGCAGACTCTAACTCACATGTGTGCTGGCTACTTTCATGCCAGCTTGACACAAGCTGGGGTCTGAGAGAAGGGAGTCTCAGCTGTAAAAATGCCTTCTTAAAATCTGACTGTAGGTACGCCTGTAAGGCATTTTCTTAATTAGTGATTGATGGGGAGGGCCCAACACATTATGGGTGGTGCTATCCCTGGGCTTATGGCCCTGGGATCTATACAAAAGCAGGCTGAGCAAGCCAGTAAGCAGCTTTTCTCCATGGCCTCTGCATCAGCTCCTGCCTCCAGGCTTCTGCCCTGTTTGAATTTCTTTCCTGACTTCTTTCAGTGATGGAGTGTGATATAGAAGTGTTAGCCAAACAAACCCTTTCCTCCCCAGTTTGCTTTTGGTCATGGTGTTTTATCGCAGCACAGTGTTCTGAGTAAGACATCTACTCAGACCATCTAATAATTTCTGCTGTCTCAATTTAGGGAGACTATGAAAATGAATCAATCGTTTGCTTCTTTTTTAGCTTCAGTAGTTTTAGTTAATTTCTAGTGTTCCATCTTCATGTTAACTGACTTTGGTTTTCTCATTTGACCTTTAAGCATATATGTCTTAGTCCTTTTAGATGTAAGAAGATTAGAAATTCAACGCCAACACCCTCAACTCTATAGTGAGTTCAAGGCCAGTTGGGGATACATGAGACCCTGTCAGAAAAAGGGGGGTTTGGTGGAAAATTCAACTGGATTGTGCTGTAGATGGAATATTTATGTAGGTGAAACCTCCATAATTGTGATGAATAAATGTCCCTTGCTAATAAGCTGCCCATTTGATGGTGACATTAATCTCTCTCTCTCTTCTTCCTGACTGCAGATGTAGTGTAACCACTTCACACTCCTGTCTCCATAGTTTCCTCACCACGGTAGTCTGAACTCTTAAACCATGAGTCAAAACAAACTCTTTCTTTTTAAAAGTTGTTTTTGTAAGGTATTTTTTCAGAGCAATCAGAAGAGTAACTAATATACTAGAGAATGACCTTTGTTTGAAGGAGGCTTGGGGTTAAATTCTCCTATCCTCATAGTGCTGGGGATCAAATCCAGGACCTTATGCATGCTGGGTTAGTAATCTACAGATACACTGCATCTCCAAACCTTGCTTCTTTTCTTTTTTCCTGTTCCCCTCCCCTCATTTCTGTCCTTTCTTTCTCCCTCTGTCTTTGTCCCTGCCTCTCTCCATGCCCCTCCTTCAGTCTCCAAGGCTACATGCAAGGCAGGTGCTCCAGGAATAAGTTCTCACATTTCTGGTTTTTGATTTGTTTTTGGAATGGGGTTTTGCTATGTACCCTGGGCTAGTCTCAAGCTGGTTACATACCCAGGCTTGCCTCAAGTTCTCAATTACCCTGACCCAATAGCATCAACTCTGAGATTCCAGGCATGGGCCATCACTCCAGCACTAGGTTTAGCTTTTGTTAGTTTATTCTTATTTGGAGTTTTCCCTATGGTGTATTCATTAGTCCTGGTATATAATTCTTGTTCCTAAGCTGTGGTCTGCTGTATAAAGCTTGAATGGGATGGCTGAAGGTATTCAGCAAACTCTTCTGACTAAATGAGGTTTCAAAGTCAGATTATGGTGAACTTCCCGCTTAGCCCAGTTGCTATTATCCGCTTGGTGGGCACACTGTCACAGACACACGGAGTTTAGGAAACGTTAACTGTGCACAGATATAAGGATCCTGTATGCAGAGGCTTCCGCATTCTGAGACTCCCCTCCCTATTATCCGCTTGGTGGGCACACTGTCACAGACACACGGAGTTTAGGAAACATCCGAAGTTTCCACGTTAACTGTGCACAGATATAAGGATCCTGTATGCAGAGGCGTCCGCATTCTGAGACTCCCCTCCCTATTATCCGCTTCGTGGGCACACTGTCACAGACACACGGAGTTTAGGAAATATTAACTGTGCACAGATATAAGGATCCTGTATGCAGAGGCTTCCGCATTCTGAGACTCCCCTCCCCTGTCAACGTTGGGCTGTGTTCTGGCAGCTCCACCCTTGGCCCTTCATCACAGGAAGGATGCTTCTGACCCCACCTGTATTCCCTGTGGTCTACGTGCTTAGTAGAACCCTTGAGAAAAACAACTCATGCCAATGTTGCTAGGTTTTGCTTCTTTTTTGAGGTCATATCTCCGCTAGTTGATCATTGTTTTTGGTTGTCCTCTGGCACTTTTTCTTTCACTTTCCAGGGGACTCCTACACCACATTCTGGCCTCCACAAGTAAGGCACATATATAGTGCATTATATATATATATATATATATATATATATATATATATAACATAAAATATTTTTAAAAAGAGTTTCTTCCTTTTTTTGAGACAGGGATTTGTGATTTAGCTTTGGCCTGAAGCTCTCATGTAGATCAGGTTGGCTTCAGATTCATCAAGATCCTCCTGCCTTGCCCTCCTGAGTGCTGGGATCAAAGGGTGCCACCACACCTGCCTTTTTAATTGTATGGTGTGTGTGTGTGTGTGTGTGTGTGTGTGTGTGTGTGTGCCTGTGTGTGTATGGGAGAGAGAGAGAAAGCGCGCTGCAGGTAAGTAAAGAGATCAGAAGAGAGCATCAGATCCCTTGGAACAAGAGTTAAACGCAGTTGGTGAGCTGTCCCATGTGGGTGGTGGAAATCAAACTCAGGTCCTCTGAAAGAAAAGTAAATGCTCCTAACTACTGGGTCATCTCTCCAGCTCCCCAAGTTAACTTTAATTTTTTTCTTTTATTTTATAATTTTATTTTGAGAAAGCATCTCCCTATGTAGCCCTGGCTCATTTGGAACATACTGTAATCTTCCCGCTTCTCTTTCCCAAGTGCTGGTATTACACACATGATTCACCACCGATTCATCACGCTCAAGTCTCCTAAGCCAATTGGAATTGGTTCTGTTTCACCCAGAACGGGAATAGTTCTCACTATCAGTCAAGGGCCTAAACGAGATGTTCCTATTGTATTACCCGAACCTGAAACGACAGACTTGGCCTCCCCAAACTGTTTCGTGGTTGAACACAAACAAACCACATCAGTCCTTGGGCCACGGCTAAGATCTTTTCTTTGGTACCCTGCAATCGTCCTCCCGTGATTTCCTGTAACGAGAGGAGGCAGGCACCAGATCAACAGCACTGATGACAGCCGGCTGCACATTCTCACCCGAGCCTGCAATCAAGATCTACTTCCCTTCCCAAGTGGATGGAAACTCCTCACAGATGTTAGTATTTTATGTGCTCCCTCTCTGAATTGGGTTTGCGCAATTTCAGTCCCTGTCTACTGGACAAAAGTTAAACTTTGGAAAATTTGTGGGGCTGTTGTACAATCTGATTTCTGACTGATCCTGGTAGGAGTGGACTTTTAAGGTGTTTACATGGTTGGAAAGCTGCCTGCGCAGGTCTAGAAAGACAGTCTGCTTTTCTTCCCAAATTTTAGCCCCTGGTGGCCTCCAGGCATTAAAATAGAACCTCTGACAGCTCATACTTCTTCCTCTTCTAATTTTTGTGGTAATTGAATTCTTTTGGGCAAATTTCAAACCTAAATGGTAATTTCAAAATGGGCTTTATCTCCCATCTTTTCTTTTCTTTCTTTCCTTATTCTTTTTTTTTCCTTTTCTTCTTTATGCAGCTATAGTGAGGCTTGCTCTGTGGTAAGTCAGACTCATAATGCCAAATATTTTTTGGCAAACAAGAAACTGTCTTTGGAGAACAGATACATAGCCTAGCCCTGTTGTCTTTAATAATGCCTAGATTTTTCAATGGTAGCACAAGTCCAATGTGGCCATTACCCCCAACATAATTTGTTTTGGGCTGGATTAGTCTGTCAGTCATTTGCCACACTCCCTCCTCAGGGTTAGCTCCTCCAGCTACTGTTTTCTTTCTGAAGAGCTCAGATGTGTGTCGGCTCTTAGCTTTGCATGTTAGTTTCACCAACCTCCCTACCTCCAATTGCTATCTTTTCTTCAGATGCATTTGCAGAATTCTTTCTTTGTGTCTGCCAGGAAGTATTTGTTCATTGAGAGTTGATGCAGGGAAATGAATTAATCCCTCCCTTGGGAGAAAAAGGGCAGATTTGATCACAGGGATCTGGTGAAAGCTGGGTCTGTATTGCGAAACTAGGACCCTAAAAACAGAGTCATGACAGGCATTTCACGTTCTACAGCGTCAAGTTATCCTCTGTCACTGGCCCTGCCTATGCGCCCTGCGCCTTTGTATCTATGCAGGGCCATGACTAATCCTGGACAACAGGATAGGGTATCTGGGCGGAGGTGATTTGCAATCTCTCATGACCCACTGGTCTCTCTTCTGGCAAGCAGAATGACGAAAGCTCCATGGTAAGATTATAGATATGGGAAGACTGGTCACCACCACGCAAATCAGAGCATGAGGAAAAGAGTAGGTAATGGATAATAGACAGTTATTTTTTTTATCATTTGAACATTTGATTTATTTATTTTAGAGAGAGGGTCTTATGGTGTAACCCTTGCTGGTCTTGCTGGCCTGGAACTTGCTATGTAGACCTTGCTGGCCTCTAATTCAGGGAGATCTGCCTGTCTCTGCTCCAGAGTGCTGGGATTAAAAGCTCGAACCACCGTGTCTATTCTGTATTTTATAAAGAATTGCACTTGGTTTCCCAGCCTGATTTTGGGCTCATGATGATCTCCTTGCCCTGCCTTCCAGAGTGCTGGGATTATAGGTGTGTCCACCAGGCCCATCTTTGTAGTGTACTTTGAATAGCAAATAAGGTATCATTTATATTAAGGCTTTGGAGCTGCTTGTTACCACATCAGAATTTTTTCTGTCACAAATAATGGAGACATTTAGACTGAAAGCTTTTAAACAGTAAATTATTTAGATATCAAATGTATAGTTTAAACTGTCTTAAGAAATGCCTTTATTCACATAGACACATTCAATTTACGACATGGGCCATTACTGTCACCCTGGAAAGAAATTCTAGTGCCATTTATTTAGACTGTACCTTCTCCAGAAAAATCACTCACTTGGTTTTCTTTATAATTAGTAATTTGACCACTTCTAGAATCTCACATAAATAGAACCATACTGTAAGCATTTTTTGTAGGTCTGTTTGACTTTACTCACTCAATAAAATGCTTCTAAGATTTAGCAACACTGAGAGCATTTCCTGGGGATCAGTTCACCCCAACTCCAAACTTTCTTCTGAAGAACCCCTAGGTGATTTCCAGTTAGTATTATTATGAATTGTATTCCTATGAACACATTATTGCAAGAAAGTTTATGGATGTATTTCTTCATTTTTTTCTTGAACAGATGCTTCACTGTGGTATTTTTGAATAATAGGTGTATGTTTAACTTTCTTAAAAGGTTAAGGAACTCCCTAAATGGTATCTAAACAATTCTACCATTTTTCCTTCTCCTAGTCACACATGTGAGTTCTGGTGGCTCTGTGTTCTTACCAGAATTTGACAGCCATATTTTTTTTCATTTTAGCCATTCTAATGAATGAGTAATAATTGGTACTGGCTCATGGCAATTTTGATTTTTATTTCCATGATAGCTAATAGTGTAAAATTTTTGTGTGTTTCTAGTGGTCATTTGTAGGTCTTCATTTAGAATACAACTCTCATTTTTATCTTTTAAAAGTCATGACTTACCAGATCTCCTTGGAAAGGAGAAATAGAAGAGGTTTCTTGAGTGGACTGAGGGCAGGTGGGGATGGGAATGTGAGCTATCAGGTTGGGAGGAGGCAGAGGGAGAATGCTGCAGGGGACTGCTGTGGGGGGCATTTTGGGATCAGGCTAAAGCCTGGCTCAGGAGAATCTCTCAGGAGTCTATGGGGAGGTCCCCACTTTAGATTCCTAGCAATAGTGGAGAAGTAGCTTGAACTGGTAGTCTCCTGTAACTAGATTGGTGTCTGTCCCATAGAAAAGCATCATCCAGCAACTGATGGAAGCAGATGTGAAAACCCACAACCAAACTTTAGATGGAGTTCAGGAATCCAGCTGAGGAGAAGAAAGGAGTGTAGAAGCCAGAGGGGTCAAGGACATCATAGAAAGGCGCACACAATCAACTAACCTGGGCTCAGACGGGCTCACAGAAACTGAACTGGCAACTAGGAAGCTGCATGAGAATGACCTAGGCACTCTGCATGTATGTTACAGTTGTGTAGCTTGTTCCTCTTATGAGACTCCAAACAGCGAAACAGGGCTGCCTCTGCCTCTTTTCCTGGCTTTTGGGACCCTGCTTCTCATACTGGTTCACCTTGCCCAACTTTAATGCATGGGGAGGTGCTTAGTCCTACTGCAACTTGATATTCCATGTTTTATTGATACCCATGGGAACCTTGCACTTTCCTGGATGGAGACAGAAGATGAAGGCATTGTGGGTGGCAGAGAGAGAATGAAGGTGAGAGACTGGAAGGGAATGATGGTAGGGAGTAGGGATGGAGTGTGGGGGTGGGAAAGCTGAGGCCAGGATGTAAAATAAATTGGATAAACATAAAACATTTTAAAAATAAATAAATAACCATGTCTTCTTTTTATTATTGAGTTGCAGAGTGTATATTTTTGTGTACTTTCTAAGAGTCTTTCCGTGCCAAAGTCATAGATGTTTTTCTCTACATTCCTATTTATAAGTATTGTTGCTTTGTATTAATATTTATTTTTGGTTAATTTGTCCTTATAGTTTGAAAAGAATACATATATGAATTATTTTATATGTAGTTTATATTAAACTTGTTGAAGACATTTTCTTTTCTCCACTTAATTGAATTGTGTTGTTCAATATATGTATCGGTCTGTTCTGGGTACTTCAGCTAATTTCTATTGATTCTATGTGAACATTACTTTACCAAATAGTTGTTTTATCTATTATTATTAATAATATTATTATAGGTTGTTAGGTCAGGTTTGGAATGTCTTCTCATATCTTTTTTTTTCAAGGTTGGTTATTCTTGGTCCTTTGTATTTTCAGGTAAATTTAAAATCAGCTCTGCTTTTGTTTAACTTTCAAAATGTCCTGCTTAAGGCTTATTCGAGATTGCATTGGATCTATAGACAAATTTGAGGGAAATCATCATGTTAATAAAACAGAGTCTTGTAGTTCATAAAGATAATCTCTCTACTTACTTGACATCAATATTTTTTCTTAGCAATGCTTTCGAATTTTCTAATTTAGAGGTTTTACATGTATTTCTTGAATGTATCCTCATTTTACATATTTATTCAGCTTTAATTGGAAATTTTAATTAGGATGTTTGAAACTATTATTGCTTTCAGGATTTAATATATTTGAACTTACTATACCTGTGTGTCACTTCCCTTTTGCCCCTGTAACATTTTTTACGCAATTACCACATACTTATCTGTATACTTTTCTCTTTATTAGTCTCCGATAAAATCCTGTTTCCTATACCAGTGCTTTTCCCACCCTGGGAAGACTTTCTTACCCAGGGAAGACTTTCCCAGTATCTCCCTTTCTCCATCCAAAACCCATTCATTCCGTACCTTTATGAACCAGAGAGATGAATAAGATCTGTGTCCTGTTCTCAAGAAACTTCAGTTAAGCAGAGTAGGTACATAGACAGTAAACACTATGAAATAGACACCGTCATCTATAAGCTACAGGTAACATGCCTATTTGGCAGCAGGAGGAATTCATGCTGAAGAAGTTTTCCTGGAGGACTTTCCAAACTGTAATTGTCAGGGTCTGCTAGCATCTGTTAATCATTGGTTTTATTTCACATTCACACTGCATGCGTTATGATTTGCAGGGACTCTGGATTGCTTTGAAGTCCACTATGGTAGCAATTTTCAGACTTTCATGTATCTAAGAATATCTTGAGCTGCTCTCTGAAAAAAAAGTCAGATGTTGAGGCCTGGCTTCTAGGAATTTTGTAAAGAAGGTCTGTAGAAGGGCTCAAGAATACAGATTTCTAAGAGGACTGTTTCAGGTTTGCCAAATAGTACCCCAAGGTAATTGGCATATTTTTAAGTTCACAATTGGTTGTTTAATGATTCAGTGCAAAAAGACCAGAACCTTTGTGAGACCCTTGTGATTTTTAAATTATTACTGCAATCCGAGGCTGCCCAGACCCAAAATAATTGCACAGAATTATTTAATTGCACAGAATATATTATTTAAAATACTGCTTGGCCAATAGCTTAAGCATAGTGCTAGCTAGCTCTTATATCTTAAATTAACCCATATCCATTACTTTATGTTTTACCACGAAGCTCATGGTTTACTGGTAAAGTTCCTGGGCACCTATCTCCTTTGGCATGGCATCTCCCTGACTGTGCCTTCTGTCTGTCTTTGTCTCTCTCTCTCTCTCTCTTTCTTTCTCATATATATATATATCTTCCAGCATGGCTATAATCTGTTAAGTCATTGGCTGAAAGCAGCTTCTTTATTAACCAATGACAATAAAACATATTCATAGCAATCAGAGGGTAATCCCACATCATATGCTTAATTAATCAGGATGTTGTAACATTATGTAATAAGTCTCTGACAAAGTCTATGTATTCCTTTTATTCTTTCTTTTTGTTCTAGTTTGATTTTTGTTGCTGTGATAAACATCATGCCCGAAAACAAGATAGAGAGGAAAGAATTCATTTCATCTTGCATCATCAAGGGAAGCCAGGGTAGGAACTCAAGGCACAAAGCTGGAGGCAGGAACTGAAACAGTGATCTCAGACAAATACTGCTTACTGGCTTATTCCCCTGATCTCATCCACTATACAGCTCAGGCCCCACTTGCCAAGGGCTGGTAGCACCCATGGTGCACTGGATTCTCCTATACTGATTAACAATCAAGAATATGCCTTATAGATGGGTCCACAGGCTAGATGGAGGATATTCCTCAATTAACAGTCCCTCTTCCCAGGTAACTTTGGGTTGTATCGAGTTGACAGCTGGAAGCTAACTATGACAACTTTATTCTGGTTTTCCTTCCTACTCAGGACCCCTCTGGTCATCATCTGGCTCAATATGACTTTAGAAATTCCTCTCCTTATTCATGAAAATTCTTGTCTCTCTCGAATGCTTCCCATCTAGAGTCTCTCTTTTCTGGGGTGTCTCTTTGGTTTACACTGTCCCAGCTCCTCTCAGAATGAGGTGACTGCCTCTATTTCAGCTATATCCCAGCATTGTTCACGCAATGTAAATATAAAATCCATTTTTTTTGTAACAGAAGAAAACACCCTGCTTGCCGCAGTCTTGACTGTACTAGCTGTTCCCTTGATGGACAACCCAGACCTCAGATTTCTGGGATGATATATAGCCCATGCAAATCGGTTGTTATGACAACTATATCTTGTTTCATACAAGGCTTCTTCCTGTAACTCTTTACAAGGCCTAATTCACACTGTATTCTGCACTCTAACAGATAGTATATAGCATACTATAGTCCTCCAAGACACCTTAGATCAAGGGTCTTGAATTTCAATGATAATGGCTTCTTCAGAGCCAAGTGAATTGCAGTTCAACTATATAGCTACCATTTCATCTCCCAAATGAGACAAAGAGAGGCCAGGTAGGACATTTTTCATAAGCAAAAAGGTTTTAAGCCTTGAATGTAGACTTTAGAATCTTGCATATATTTCAGGTAACTGGTCCTTGGCTGATTCCTAGAGAAAGGCCCCTTCTCAATAAATAATCTCACTGCTGGCTCCTCAACCAGTCTTTGCAAGGGGGTGGGGGCACATGATGCTTCAGAGGGATTTTCCCCATACCAGAGTTACTTGTTTGTGTTTGGCTTATAAAATACAAAGTGGATTTAGCTCTCCATCCAGCTTTCTGTAGTGCGGCAGGAAAATAGATTGTGGTTATGAAAACAAACAGACTGACATGGCCTTTCCACTGTACCTGTTCCATTTACACATTTTCCTGGCAGTTCCTCCCTTGCCTATTCCTTCTTTCTCTAACATTGATCAATGATTCCAAACTTAGCTGGAAGAGAATTAATAAAGACAAGCCCAGCAGAATCACTGTGGAGTGTCAATCAGTAAGAACTGCAGACACATGGTAGGTGAAATAATATCCAACAGAGGGAGATCTCCTCTGGCCAGAGGTTGTTGGCCTTAAACTAATTCTCTTCCTCGTCGTGGTATGTGAATGAGTGTGTATGCACATATGTGCATGCATGTGTTTGTGCATGTGTGCACACATATGTGTGTGGAGGTGAACATCACTCTCTGCTCCAATTACACATTTAAGTTATTGCAAACAGCTTAACAGGTTAGATGATGCCGATACTGAATGCTGTTTGCGTCCTGGCAGGCCAATCACAGAGATTCTAGAATAGACCTTAGTCTGTCCACCCACCATTCATTTCTGACTCTGGTGGTTTGCATTTCAAATGTTTTACAGAACTGTGTGTGTTCGATGCTTGACTCCCCCTATAAAGACTCCCTTGGAATGCAGGAAACCATAGAATATGGGATCTAGTCAAGAAGATGACTGTGGCTATGTCCTTGAATGTATCGTGTGTGTCTGTTGTACCATTGTCTCTCTGTGTTTCTTTTTCACTGTGTGGTGAGAAGATCTATCTGTGTATCCAGTAATCTGCCTCATCACAGACTCAGATGCAGTGGAACAAAATCAATCAATCAATCAATCATCAATCAGTCCTTGAACTAGAATCTCTGAAACCCTAAACCCAAATAAAAATTGACTTTTGATTTTCTCTGTTTTTAGGGGCAGTGGTGAGGAGCTAAGGGATACACCTGCCTTCTGCAGGGCTGTCATTTGAATGGAATTCTGGTTAGAATGTTCCCGTGCTTCAATGACCAGCTCATGGATCACAAATTCCAGAAAGACTTCCAGAATTTTAGGACACTGTGTGTTCCCTCTTGCATTAGTTTGGGATTTTGGGATGGACCAGTGTTGTGTGTGTGTGTGTGTGTGTGTGTGTGTGTGTGTGTGTGTGGTGTAACTTTGTAAGCATTTCTGAAAGTTTCCTCATGGGACATTGTACATGGTATGAGTTACTGACTGCAGATATGCTGTTAGCTCTGCTATTTTACAACTTGTGCAAATTATTATAGTTTCTCTAGTTCTCCTCTCTCTCTCTCTCTCTCTCTCTCTCTCTCTCTCTCTCTCTCTCTCTCTCTCTCTCTCTCTGTCTGTCTGTGTGTGTGCATGTGTGCCTGTGTAGGTCAGAAATGAATGTTGGGTGTTTTCTTATATTCTCTCACTGAACCTGGAGTTCACAGATTGGCTAGAATGGCTGGCAATAACCTCTAGGAGCCCTCAGTCCCTGCATCCCTAATGCTGGGGTTACAGGCATGCTCCACTATGCCTGGCTTTTAATATGGGTGTTGGGGATATAAACTCTGGTTTTCCTGCTTGTGTAGGAAGCACATTATTAGTTGAACTGTCTCCCCTATCCCCAAGTCTCCATACCCTCATCACTGAAATGGATATGACTTCATACTTCTTTTGTAAGCTTGATTGTTAAAGGGTTAATAGACACTTGGAGAGTATCCAACTTGTGACCTACTTTTAGAATATGTGCACTAAATGTCATTGTCTTTTCATTATTATTCTTGATTTTATATGCTTATTAAGTAAACATGTGTCCGTCATCAAGCAAGGTGGTTCAGGCATCAAATGAGTTTTCCCTTCCTTCTTCCCTTTCTTCCTTCCCTTTTTCCTTCCTTGTCCCCTCTTGCTTTCTTGCCCCCCTTCTCTCTGTCTCTCTGTCTCTCTGTCTGTCTGTTTCTCTCTCTCTTTCTCTGTTTCTCAAGGGATTTCAGGTTGCTGGGGAGAAAGACAAGATTCTACCAGTTGTGATTCAACAAGGTAACTTTGAGAATGTAGCTACTGAGGTCAGAGCTACAGACCACTTTATTTAGACATGATCTTTGGCTTGTAGTTTTGTACCATTAGCCCATACATTGCTGAAGGGTAGAGAAATGCCGCTTCTATGTCTAGATATCTTCGAAATTTTGACAAATGATGATTAATTAACCTTGCAGTAGTTTAATGAAATCAAAAGAGGATTGGGGGTTTTCCTGGTCTTCCCATGTTCCCCTGGAAGCCCATCGACCTTTGCTTCCTTGAGCCACAGGTAGCACTGGCAAGTTCTGAAGGGCATCAGCAGTAAAGGCAAGGTTTAAAAGTTCCAAGTTTTCCTGAGCTGATGACCATGCTAGATAATGCCGATGGTCCCTGGTGAGTGCTGTGCCAAGTCAGGTTGACTCACTGCCCTTCTCTCTGCCAAGGTCAACATAGTGGGCAAGTGATTTCCAGGAGCAAGGAGGCCTCAGGGGACTGTCACCCTGGTGGGTAGTTACTTAAGTTTTTATGAGCATAGCTTGATTAATTAGCTTCTGAAAGGACAGTAGTTATTCCCGAAGAGGCCATTAGGAAGCACCTATGTTATTTGGTCCTTGCAAGAAACGATTAACTGAAATTCACACTCTGCAAAATAATTAACCAAGAATGGCGGCGCTACATTATCCAGTCATTTTGAAGAAAAGGTCTCTTAGATTGCAACTTAAAACTTTAAATTATTTTGCAGACTAGCTTTGGCTTTTAGATAGATTATAATAAAAGCAAATTATTGTACATTTTAATAACTTGCTTCTTTGGAAAAAGAGGTCTGATGCAAGGCTGATGACTGTGATGTATCTCATAAAAGCTAATTGACAATCCAGTTCTTTAAATACCACAGGAATCCATCATAGTTCACATTACTACAATGAGTTTCAAAGGAGTTAAAGATGATTTACCGGCCATTGGGACATTTTGCTAATATTATACACACTGAAGAAAGTGGTAAAAGAGATGAATGCTTTGGGGCACTTCCAGTTGCTTAATTTGTAAACAGACGTCAAACGCAGAGCTTCCAGTTCAAGGGCATGCACCAGGTTGGTGAAGGTGGCACTGTGATTACAAATAGGTTTGCCTGCTCCCTACATTGTTCTCTCTCTGGAATTTACAGGCCCATTAAGGTGTGATAGCTTTATTTTTGGAAAAAGTGGCTTCCTGTATTCATGCTTTTATAGTTCCATCTCCCTTCTCTGGGCCTCTGCAAGCTTCCTCCCACTTATGAGAAGGTTTATACTGTGTTGCACTGGGTCCTCCTAGAGAAGCTTCATATGATTGGCCTTTTAGCCAGTTTGTGTGGATGAGGGGAAAAGAGTTTTCCCCATAAAAGGACTCCTTTCTGAAAATTCTGGAGTTGGATCCTGGATAAGATTAGTTATGTGGACTTGATTTGTCATGTGTCTTTTTCTGGGGAGACAATCAGCACAAACCTTACAGATATGTGCAAACAGAGACTGCACTTTTCTTCCCTGGCTTCCCAGAACCAAATAATCACACAGAAACTATATTAATTACAACAGTTTGACCGATGGCAAAGGCATATTTCTATATAGCTCTTACATCTTAAATCAACCCATTTCTATTAATCTCTGTATTGCTATGTGGCTGTGCTGTTACCTCATTTTCTCCATGCCTTCTTTCCTCTGTTGCTGGCTGGTGTCTCCCTGACTCTGCCTTTTTTCCTCCTCTATCTCTGCTTAGATTTCCTGCCTTGCTATATTCTGCCCTGCCATAGACCAAAGCAAATTCTTCATTAACCAATGGTAATAAAACATATTTGCAGCTTACAGAGAGGCATCCCATATCATCTCTCCTTTTCTGTCTAAATAAAAAGTAAGGTTTTAACTTTAACATAATAAAATTACTTATAACAAAACAGGTATCAAGCAAGAATTACAGTTACAATATTTCTTTGCGAGTCTAAAGTTTCATATCTAATTTTATCTTTTATTATAACTAAGGAAAACTATAACTATCTGTCTTCAACTCCATCAAAGACCTCAGAAGTTATAATATTAACTAAGTAAACAGGAAGTACATTGTAAGCAACTTCCAAAACTCTAAAAATGACTGCAACATCTCACTGCCTAGATAGTCACCCAAAGTTCTTCTGTAACATTGGGGCATTCATCTTCAGCCTACAGGCCCATAGTATCTGGCAGATTTTTCCATGAAGCAGGAAATATGAAGATCTGTTCTGCCTTGTATTGGCAAGGTTTGCCAGTTGCTTTCTTCTGTGTTCTGCAGAATGTCTTACAGATTCTTTCATGAAGCAGGAACCCTGAAGGACTGTCTCACCTTCTTTTAATAAGTTCAGCAGTCATTTTTCTGTGGATTCTGCACTCTCAGCTCATATGGCATTCCATGAAGCAGTCCATGCAAGAGCAGTTTCTTGCCCAAATGGCTAACCTTGAAGGCAAATTCCATAATGTGCTTTTTCAATGCCCATCAAACTCTCTGAAGTAATTGGTGCCGTGAGAAGCACGCATGTCTCACTGTTGAGAAAGGTCTAAGTTCTTAAAAACCTTTTAAATACCATATTCTATATGTCTTTGAAGTATTGTAGATTATCTATTTAACTGAAATATATCTCTGAATATCTAGAAAACCTAACTAAAATGATTAAAAGTTTGATTATTATGGATGATGATCTATTAATCTGTATTTTTAATTATATGTTACACTTTTAAATGAGCTATATAGACATAATACTTTAAACAAGAGTAGAAAAAAATTTATATTTTTATATAACACATAAAATATATATGCATTTATATATTATATTTTATATATATTATATACATATATATATAACAAAAACAGTATAACAATTGATGCTCAAATGTTTGGCAAGAATTTCCACATTAAACTTGAGAAAACTTTTTAAAAAAGGATTCTAAGAAGGACAAAAACAGAGCCAATCACAGCCTCTTGGTAGCTGTCTTTTCCCCAGTAGGCTGTTTGCTGGTGGCAAGAAGAGGTGCAGTTCCTTTAAGAGAGGCTTCTTGACTCAGTGTTAGTGGCAAAAAAGTCACAGCTGTTTTAAGAGACTCTGCCACCTAGCACTCAAATGGTGTTTATGAGCAGCTGGCATCAGGCTTCTTGGTGGTAGCATAGACCTAGAAACTCCACAGAGTTGTGGCAATAAATTTGGCTCCCACCAGTACCTCTACCATGAATCTAGACTCTCAGGAAGCTAAGGAATGGGGCAGAGCCAGCTCTTAAAGCTACTCCTTTAATCCTAGCCATATCGCTTAGCAGATTAAAGACTCATGTGGTCAGAAAATGATAGAGACTTATAGTAAAGACAGATTTAGATGAAAAAACCCTCTATACATTTTATAGTGTGTTTAAAAATATATGTATGTTTGAGAGAAAAAAGAAAAAGGATAGAGAAAGTCCTTAAACAAAGAAATAGAATAGTTGGGTATTGTGGCACACATCTTTAATCTCAACACTTGGGAGGCAGGGGCAGGTGGATCTCTGTGAAGTTCAAGGCCAACCTTGCCTACAGAGTGAGTTCCAGTGCAGCCAAAGATACACAGAGAAATCCTGTCTCAAAAGAAAAATAAAACATAAAAATAAAAGAAATGGAGTAAAAAAAGCCACACAAAGATGGAAAATACACAGAGAATCTGGATACTGTATGACATTGTGTTGTTTTTGAATTGTTTGACTGCTGAGGAAGGAGCAACAGCAGCTAAAATACATTTGATTACAAATGCTGCTCGATTAATCTAACCTATATATTTTGAAAATGCCTTGACTTCACAATTTAAGTCAAAAGATATGTTACTTTGGGAAATAGGTTCTGCTTTTGTTTCCACAGAAAATTCTTCTTTTTTTTTTTTTTTAAGAAAAATAAGGTTTGGTTGAGGAAGACTCTCTGAAAAATCTCCAATGGGAAGAGATGGCCCAGATGATCCAATGTTTTAGAACACCTCTGCTGTAGTTTCTTCTGAATTCTACAGACAGAACAGCATTAAAACTTCTGGATGATATGATCCAGTCTCACAAAATACTCCAGGCAGAACTTGACCATAATCCTAAATTTTCTTTGGATCCCGATAAGATGATTAGTGCCCACAATCAGCAGGAAGTTACTTAAAAAACTACTCCCACATTCTCAAAAAATGGACTATGGATGTTTGTCTTTGTTTAGTGTGTTGATTACAAGTTGTTGTGGACAATGGTCAGGCAAAAGGTAAACAAAGGAGATTAGATTCGGGGTCTTGTTTTGAGAAGAAAAGAAAGGAACTGCTGTGGAATAATGCTTCTGTATACTGTAAAGATTTGGCACTCATATTGGTTTAATAAAATGCTGATTGGCCAGTAGTCAGGCAGGAAGTATAGGTGTGGTGTTAGGGGAAGAGGCTGCTTGTTCATTCCCTGATGTCCAGACCATAAAATAATGGCACAGAAACTATATTATTTGCAATACTGTTTGGCCAATAGCTTAAGCATATTTCTAGCTTACTCTTATATCTTAACCCATTTCTATTAAACTGTATGTTACCATGTGGCTGTGGCTTACCAGCAAGGTTCCAGTGCATCTGTCCCTGGAAGTGGCTATGTGGCTTCTCACTTGACTCCACCTTTTTTCTCTCCAGCTTAGTCTTCCTGCTTAGGTCTACTCTACCCTATCACAGGACAAAGAAGTTTCTTTATTCATTAACCAATAAAAGAAACACATATACAGAAGGACTTCCCACACCAGTGTGGCAAACAGAATTCTCAGAAGAGGAAGACAGAGATGCAGTCACCAGCCAGACAGAGAAGAAGCAAGATGAGAATGCCTCAGTGATAAAAGGTACCAAGCCACATGGCTACACATAGACAAGAATTATGGATTAATGTAAGTTGTAAGAGCTCGTTAATAATAAGTCTGAGCTAATAGGCCAAACAGTTTATAATTAATAAAAGCCTCTGTGAGTTTCTTTGTAACTGAATGGCTGTGGAACCAAGCAGCACAGAAACTTCAGTTGACAGATATGCATACAAGACAATCTGATCTAGGCAGTTACTCCATTGAGTTTCTTCTATCAGATAACTCTTAGGTTGTGTTAATTTGACAAAGCTAAGTAATTTCTGTCCTGTATTCTGTATTGAATATAGTTCTTTAATCAGGAATTATCAAGTTCAGATCATGGTTTAGAAATCTCCACAGAGCTCAATTATTAGACAATTCTGTCCTGCCTTCAGAATAAACTGGATCTCCTGGCTTGAGCCCCAGTGTTTCCTGGTTTGGCTTCATGATTTCAAGTCTCTGGTTTCTCAGACTGAGGTCTTTCACTTTCTCAACTGGGAAAAAAACATGGCACTATTGAAGATTTTAAAAGTAAAATGGAAATATTTCATTTTACATGTATGTGTGTGTATGTATGTGTACCACATGTATGCAGCAGTGCAAGGAACCAATAGAGAGTGTTGGCCTTATTGTTCTGTCTCTCATCTCTGTGTTTCTGCATGTCTCCCACTTATGGCTTATACTCTCATGGTGGCCAGGAGATCAGGAATCATTTGTATCCCACCCCACCCACACCCTCTGTCAACTTTCCCACATCTACCTGGGGCAGGAATCTCTGTTGAGATCGACATAAGTGTAGTTACAGGTAGATGTGAGCTGCTACATGTATGTTGAGAATAAAACCCAGATAATCTGCAAGAGCACTGAAGACTTTTAACCCCTGAACCATAGTCAGTTTTCTTTAAAGATGTGACCCTTGGGAGACTACATGCCATAGTAACCCCTATTCCCAAGACCAGCAAGGAAACACAAACTGGACTTAATGTGTGTGTGGGGCAGTCTCAGACTTGGGTGGGAAGGGATGAAGAGAGTGATTGGAAGAGGAGTGGGGTAGAATATGTTCAAATTTCATTTTATGAAATTCTCAAAGAACTAATAATATTGCTAAAATAAATCTTTGTAAGTAATAAAATAAAAATAAATAGAGCTTTGTACCTGACTCTGGAAATGGTTTTGGCTGTGTCTTCTTGCAGGAACCATTCTCTGTTCCACCTTCTGTGATGAATTTCTTGTTTCTTAGCATTTATCATAGATGTTCTTGTGTCAGGAAGAGGTGGGGAAAGATGAGGTAACTAGAAGGTGAGGTGGGAGTGGATACCCCTGTGCCCTAGTTCCCTGCCCACCATAGGATGGTGGGGACATGGTGAGGATGGAGTTGCCTTTGCAGATTCCAGTGTGAGAGGAGAAATAAGTGATGCATCAATAAAGTTATACAGGCCATGCGGTTGAGAAGACAGGCTTGGGAAGACATAAATGCTTCAAATGATAAGCAAACCTGTACCTTGGGACTTATAATACCATATTATCAGGAATCCAGGAGGTTTGCCCAGCCCTCTTTTGTCAGCAGTCTTTGTATTCGCTGTGCATAGGGCCAGTGGGAGGAATAGCAATTGTTTTGGACTCCTTTTTCTATCAATATGTGACCAAGATTCAGGTAGTTTACCACTACAGCAATTCTCCTCCTTTAAAGCTGTTATTTTGTTAGCCTGCTCTTTCTTCACAAGTAGGTAGATAATCAGAGTCAGAGATGATGTCTCACCAATCTAGGTACAAATGTCGGTTTCCTTAGATCCCACCTACGTGTGGGATGGAGCAGCCAACTACGTTATACACACTAGTGATTCTACGCTACCCATGGAGCTCAACCCTCTGTGAAATCTGCCTTGGGATTTCTGGGGTGCCTCACACTTGCTCACAGATGAGGGTGTTTAGCTATCCAGAGCCATCTGCTGCTTGTTCCACTTTAGTCCCAGGCTTCCTTGGGTAGATATGGCAATGACAGCCAGACTCTTTCTGCTGGGCCTTGTTACTAAGGCCCCCAGACAACTGTGCTTACCTAGCACACAGCCCTTGCTTCTGATAAACACATTTACAGCAAGGGACTCACAGTCATTACTACCCATCTTCTGCTGACGATTACACCGAATCAGCAACCATTCATTATAAGGAGTGAACAATGCATACACACAGAGTGTCAAGCCTATCTTGAGTCTTTGAGAACACTCAGCGACAAATGTGAAAACTACATCACTTCTGGTAAAGGGTAGGCACAGGAAGGGCCCCAAATCCAGACTGACAGGATTATCAGTATTTAAACCAAATCCTGGAGATGAATGGGAGTCAGGGAAGAAGAGGTAGATGTTGAAAGAAGGAAAGAGAGTTTGGTGGTTCATTTCGACTGTCCACTTGTTAGGAAGTACCAAGGATCATATCCTTGAGAGACACTTCCGGAGTATTAATCCTGGAAAGCAGAACCATTCTGAATGTGGTCAGCACCACCTCCATAGCAGGGCCTGGAGGGAAGAAAGGAGAGTTTGCATCTTGTCTGCCATGATGCAACCCAGTCAGCTCTATCATACTCACCCCACCACGCTGTCAAAAAAATCTTACTTTTAAGGAAGTTTATCAGGTATTTTGTCATTCTAATGGGGTGAAAAGGAAGGAGTGGAAACTAGTATTTGAAAACCTGATGGAGAGGAGGGCATGGGACTTCGGTTCTGGTGACTATGAGCCATTTAATCCAGGTCTGGCAAAAGGAAGGTGCACTGAAGATGATGGAGCAGGAAAGTAGCTGGAGAGGTTTGTGGATGCAGGGCTCACAAGCCTAATTAACACTGTGGGGTTTTTCATGGGCCAATGTAGAGCTGGAAACAGGCATTCAATGGTAGAGAAACTTGATTTAATACGATTGTTGTATAAAGAAAGTGTCAGTGTTCCAATTTCAGCAGAATAAGCCTCAGGATTCTGTCAAATCTGCTGAAACACTGGCCATATAATATATTGGAAAATATGTCACTGAGTGGCATGTAGTGGGGACTAGTCAGAGGTTAAACTTTAAACAAAATGTGGAACCCCAGAGGCAATGAGAGAATTTGCCTTCATCTTCTGAGAACCCAGAAACAAACAGTACTTATCACTAGCTTTCTCCTGCTTGCTGAATTGGGTGACTTTGAATGTTGTAGTTTGTGGTTCTGGAGGACATGTGGTATATAGCTTATCTAAAAAGGCATCAAGAAATATCTTTATTCACCTTCCTCCTTCCACTTAAATTTGATACCTCAAATGGTCATACTAAGCATCAATGAAAAATAAACCACTAGCCTACATCATGAGCCATCCCACCAGAGAAATGTGAGGAAGAATGAGTATTTCAACTTTTGGAGTGAGTAATGTATAGCCCAGTGGCTAAGATTGCTTAGTGCTCTTACAGGGATATGGATTGAGTTCCCAGTACCAACATAGTGTCTCACAGTCATCTTTAACTTCAGTTCTAGGCTATGTGAAACCTTTAGGTCACCACGGTCAATGCGTGCACATGTGTATGCACACGCGTGCACGCGCACACACAAACACATACATACACACACGCATGCATGCATGTGTGTGCATACACACATACACAAATTAAATAAATAAAAATTTTTAAACTCTTAACATTCATAGCCACAAACAAGCCTTCATATATGTTTGCAGTTCAAAAATCAAAGCATGGATTAAAAATATTTCTCTAAAAATTTAATCTAAATTGATTCTGTTAGTAGTAGCTTCAGGCACATGACTTAAACCAATCCAAATCCTCCTTGTGGATCTTGCTTCCAAGCTAGTCATAAAATAATTTTCAAAAGTTCAAGAAATTTAGCAAGCTCAAAATAATACATACTTTCACACATAAAGAGGTGAAGTTTGGGAATCAGAAGAAACATTTAACCTGAAAACAAACCTGATACTGGAATTCTTAAGCACTCAATGTGAAAGAATATGCTCAATATACTTCAAGAAGTATAAGAGGTTAAATGCACATAATAGAAGAAAGGCTATAGAATGAGATGGATTTTATTAATAAGAGAAGCTTAGAATTCAAAATACAACTATTGGCATATAACAGAATAAGTAAACCTGAGAAAATTATCAAGAACAAATTATTGTGGTTTGAATGTAGAATGTCCCTCATAGGCTCAGGTGTGTGACCACTTGTTCCCAGCTGGTGGTGCTGTTCCAGAGGGACCTTCATAAATGGGGAGCCTTGCGGGAGAAAACAAGTCACTAGAAGGCTTTGAAACTTTATAGCCCCACTCCACTTCTTGTTCATTCCCTACTTCTTGACTGTAGGTGCCATGTGATAAACTTGACTTCTACACTGGCCATGATGCCTTCCCTGCCTGTGGACTTGTCTTACCCACCATGCTAGACTGTAATTCTCTGGCAAAGTTAGCCAAAATCATTAATTTCTTTCTTAAATTTGCATTTGTCCTGGTGTTTTTATTATAGAAATGGAAAATGAACAGACATTAAAACAGAATCAAAGCAGTACGACATCAGCCAGGACTTTAAGAATCAGGAAGTGAGAGGTTCCAGCATGCTTCCAATCCAAATTGTAAGAGAAGCTGAGGGAGAGAGTGGAGTACAAGCAACAGTGGGATAAGCAATAGTTGAGAGCTTTCTAGAAGAGATCAAGAGGTTTATTCTGAGAAGTTGTGAATCCTAAGAAAGCAAGAGAGGTAAGAAAAAATCGCACAGAGACAGGCCAAAGACAGTGTTAAGACTTTTTACCAGAGACAGGTTGGAGAAAAGGTATACACTTCAAAGGCACCACAAGCAAACTGACAGTGAAATTGTCAACAAAAGTAACAGAATTCAGAAAAATTATTGTGCATCAAGGAAAAAAGTCTCTGCCATCTGCCAGTTTTATACCCAGCAAAGCTGCCTTTCAAGAATAAAACCAAAATACTATGTAGATGAGGAGGGAGACTGTGCGTGGAAATATATAGCAGTGTCTTTGATTCCCTAGAGGCCAACAGGATGCCCCGGTTTTGGTTAACTGAAACATGGTTTCAAAAGTGTGCAACAGTTGATGTATCCATATTAAAATCTATCTTTTCTGCTAACTCTGGGCCAATAAGCTCAGTTTCCTATAGAAACTGGGAGTTCCGTACTTGCATACTTAGTTATACCAGTATGACTTGACTATGTGACTGTAGAGTGGCCTGCATTTCTTCCTTTGTAATACGAAGTATTGCCAGAAGAATGTTTTAAATAAAAAGGACTATCACACTCCCTAGAAGTTTCTGTGTAATTCCTCCCACAGAGTTAGGAAGAATTGGAACACATAGATGAGATCCCTATGGTCATTCTCTGTGAATATATTTAGAGACTGTGAATTTTATTATATTCTTTTTAGTGTGTGTGTGTGTGTGTGTGTGTGTGTGTGTGTGAACCTAGTCTGCTTGGGTCAATTCTCCTGCCTCTGCCTTTTATCTAGCATAAAGAGTGCTTATATTGCAGATGTGTCACCACATCTGGATCTTTTACAAGGGTTTCAGGAAACAAATTCATGTCCTGAGTTTTCCTGGGAAGTGATTTTAGCCACTAAATCATCTTCTTAGGCTTTGGCTATATTCTCAGAGTACTGATTTCCAGGCAGTTTAATTGATGGCAAGAAGAACTAAATTATGGGAGGCTTAGTTTTATTTTTTGTTTAAAACCAAGTGTCTAAGTTTGCTTTCTGTTGCTATGACAAAACCAGCTTTGTAAGGAACGTGCCTGTTTGTCATAAATATCCTAAACACAGTCCATCACTGAAGAAAGCCAAGGCAAGACGTTAAGTAGGGCAGGAATAACTGTTTACAGACATGCTTCCCAGCTTGGCCAGCTTGCTTTTCTATACGGCGCAGAGCACCTGCCCAAAGCTAGCACCATCCAAAATCGCCTGTCCTCCTCCCCCACATCAATCATTAATCAGGAAAATGCTCCCTCAGTCTTGCCTACAAGCCTGTTTGATGGAGGCATTTTCTCAGTTGAAGTTCTCTCTTCCCAGATAACTCTAGCTTGTGTCAAGTTGACAAGAAAATTCACCAGTATACCCAGCTTCTTCACTGTGGATTTGGTCCCTAGGTGTGACTAAAGAATGAGTGGATTTTGCAACAGTAAAGGCCTTCTGAATTAGATCAACTGAGGCTTAATTTAAAATCAAATCCATAACGAGTCTGCAATGCTTGGCCAGTGCTCCCTGCTGCACCCACCCCATGCTGTTATGGTTCTAAATACTTAGCCTGTGTTTTCCCTGCTGTCATGGCACACAACGCCAATCAACACTCCTGAGATGCTTCAGCTCAGACCCGAGGTTATTGTGTGGAAAGTCTCAGTGTGTTTACTATATACACAAAGCTTTCTGCTCTCAGAGAAACATAATGACTAGTTATGGAAAAACACTTCTAATATTTCTCTACCTCCATTCCTCAGCATGTAAATTAGTGTATCATTGGCTTGGATTCTGTTTGAGTGTCTGACTTTTAAAATCTGCTATTTGAGATATTGACTTGAGTTTCATCAAAACTCATAACATAAATGTGGTCTTAGGATCAGGACAATATTTTCAACAATTTATAAAACAATACTAAATACAACTTTGCCATTTTGTACTGTGTATTTATGCAAAACAATGTTTTTAGCAAGAGGGCTAGAAAAAAATCAAAGTATTGATCAACTCTGAAAAACACTGATGATGCCTTAGATTCTGTAGTTCTGGATATTCACGCAAGACTTAACCCTTTCTGTAAAAATAAATAAAGCACATCTATCTCATTAGTATATAAAAGTCAGTTGTCTTCAGCATTTTTTTTTTTTTTTGAGACAGGGTTTCTCTGTAGCTTTGGAGCCTATCCTGAAACTTGCACTGTAAACCAAGCTGGCCTCAAACTCACAATGATCCACCTGCCTCTGCCTCCCAAGTGCTGGAATTAAAGCCATGCACCACCACTGACCGGCAATTTTATGTATTCCAAAGAACTATGTTCAAATAAAGTTCTTTATGATTATTCTCAGCAAATACTAATTTCTACTGTCTTCCTCCTTCTCTCCCTCTTCCATTTTTTTTATCTGTATGAGTGTTTCTATAATTGCCAACTGCCCCGACACTCTCAGACTTTCTTCTTTGCTTCTTGAGTCTACATGACTATAGTTTTTTGTTTGTATCTCAATAGAAATACTGTATAATATATGGATGACTTTCTCCACTCCTTTTTCTGGAACATTCCTTCCAGATGCTGCTTGATTTGGTTACTCCCTATTTTCTGAAGTGGCCATATTTTCCAGAATTAACAACTATTAACCATGAGATGGTTCCACCATTCCTAGCATTGGAAATCTTAAACTATCATTGGAAAGAACTTTTTATGTTACCCTAAATGCTTCTAGGTTCTTTTTGAACTTCTAGGTCACTGTGTACAAACACCTGGACTCTAGTTACTGTAGCTATAATTGTTCTTCAATTTTGTGAAGAGCAGGATCATTTTGCTTTGGCCAGGCTGGCCTCAAACTCATGATCCTCCTGCCTCAGATTCTCTAGATTATATACACATTCCACCACTCCTCATTCTGTGATTTTTATTCTTTCTGAAAAGGATTATGCAGAGAATGACCATCTAGTATGTCTCCAATCACAAATTAATATCAGACTAAAATCTAGAGTGTTGGGAAAGAGAGGGGTGAAGCAGCAGGCTGCTTTTCTAAGGACTCAGCAGAAGAGCAACCTTCTACAAGGAAGTGTTTGATGTGTTCTGTCTCCATTTCTTTGGTTCCCATAGCAACAATAAAACTGCTAATGACCTCCACAATGACCATACTGTTATCAGTCATCTTATTCATGGCTTTTATTTATGTATTTTTGTGCTTTGAATAATTTAAAAATATTTTCAGTATTCGAAGACTTTTCTTTCCCTCTGCCCTTTCTTCACTTGACTTCCAGAAAGCTCTACTCTTGTATCATATTGTATATCCCTGGCACTTGCATCTCAGGCTCCTCTCCTTCATTGCTAAAATTGGAGCAGCTCTCCTCTGTTGGCATCCCATCATCCATGCAATGACATTTCCAAATTGTCACCTCTGTATGCCAGGTAGCCTCTCCCTGTTGCATGTTTATACCATCTACTTTTGTATCACTGTGACCAAAATACCTGAGAAAAGCTAAAGGAGGGGATTGTTTATTTGGGCTGATGGTTTCAGAGATGGCAGTTCACCCTGGCATGGAGGACATGGTGGTCAGCACACATCATGACAACCAGGAAACAGAAAGGGGCATACAGAGCCTAAAATCTCAACGCTGGTTACCTTCCTCCTCCAACCTGCTCTATCCCTACCATCAAGGCTATCTTATCATGTATGAGTCCACCATTAAGTGCTTAGCTCAGGGCCCTCAGGATCTAACGGGAAATGTCCTCACAGACTTGTCCAGGAGGCAGGGGATATGGCTCGGTGGTTGAGTGTTTGCTGTGCAGTTTTGAGGACTTGGCATTCAGAGAGGACAAGTAGTGCTGAGCCCTGTTAAATAAATGTTCCCTTGTCATAAGCACAGCCTCTACAGGAGATGTGTCAGGGAAAGAAAAACAGGGTCCAGTCCTATAGCCTGCCAGCCATAGCACAAATAGTATTCTGATTAAGAGGCATTCATAGTGGCATTAAGCCCAACCCTATTTCTATAAAGTTACAGGCCCTTGTGGTACCTGTACAACAAACAATTCCCAACATTGCTCTTAGGGAAATTCCATCAGATAAAGGAAAGAGATGGGAATTTACTCACCAATGTTTAGTATACCATGTGGTGCTAGAGCGTGGCAGCTACCCAGATGGACTGCTGTGACCTATTAGCCAGCTGTCACCCTATCCAGATGATAGGTGAGTCTAGATTGGAACAAAGTTCTTTGAACTTTGTGTCTGTTGTTATGAATGATACACACCCACACACTCTTAGTACTGATTCTTGGAAAATCGGGAATCTGGTTTTCATTGAGAAATCATTCGGAAAGGGCTAGTGATTGATAAAGGAAAGGCCACGATGGTGGTGGCTATGGGCAGGTATTTGAGAGTGATTACAGTAAAACTGAAGTCATAAGCATCCCAGGAGAAGCTAACAGCAGCCGTTCCCTGTGAAATGAAGGGGCAAATACCCTGGCCCATGTAAGGTACTAGTGGTCACACCTGAAAAAGCAGCTATGGCATGGAGAAAGGGAAATTAAATAGTGCCCTGTCTGTTGCGTTGCCAAGCTCATCCTCAGTGAGTTCCAGGAGTCACCAGAAACAGGGAGCAATCAACACATGGGGTCATATTTTATGAGGCCAATCCTTAAGTGTAAGGGAAGAGAGAGGCACTCACATGGTGGATATGGAAAATGACATCTTAATTTTTTCTGATGAAAGTAATTCAAGTTTACATTATGCAGTGTCTTCAAAACCTGCAACCGCTGCATAGAACCCCGGGAATCATTACCAGTGATCAAGGAAGACATTTCCAAGGGCTCCCTAATTCAAACTGGACATAAAAGGAGGCCATTACGTGGCTGTTTTAGCCACCTTTCCACCCACAGGGAATAAGACTTAATGAGAGGAAAATGTGCTCTTAAAGGAACAAATGTAGCCATTGATGGAACTTCCCTCATTGAGAGTGGGCTACGGTTTTAATGGAAACTGTGTTCCTAAATAAGGCCCTGACCCTGAGAGCTAAGCTGCTTTATTGATATCTGGTACATTTGGAGAACCCAGTGCATGCTGGGTGGTATGGAAGAAATTAGATGTAGCCTTGAACCTGGAAATCACTTTTACATATAATGTCCTTATTTTGTACTCTCTCGTCCATAATTTGGGTAGGGAATTGTGCAATAGGATCTGGGGAAAAGGTGCCAGAAGTATGGTTTGGAATCCATATTCTGAGGCAGAAAGGAATCATCTCCCTTAACGTGACATTTTCCTTATTGATGAAGTACCCAGGAAGATGGATGGGCGCTACAGTGGTATGACCAGAATGGATGTCACCCAGGTCTATCACTATGGAGCCTGCAGATCCTCCCACACCAGCACAGAAAGCCTGGCATACCTCTCCTGGGATGACTTCCAGGCCCTCTAAGATTACAGAGCAGTGACATCCATTACCAATTGTGTTACTTAGATAAAGGAAGGAAGTTCCTCTGTGTGTCTTCAGTAAACTTTTGTGTTTTCACTGTTAGCCTGAGTTCCTTTCCCTCTCAGGGCTCTGTCTCTTCACTACCACTTGAATGTCCTTGAATACATTCCACAGTGCACATGAAAAATTTATTCAATAGTATGTGACCTTACGCCTTTGAATGGCTAGGGAAGAAGTCCATGGTAGACTGAGCCACCACTTGGTGACAAATGCATCTCTGTGTAAACAACAGTGCATGAGGACATTAAATACAGACATGTAACTGACATGTGATGACAACAACAACCTTGGAAACGCTTAGTTTTTCTCCAAACATGTCCCACTATTCCTGGGAAGACATGAACAAATGTCTCCTCATTTTCAATAGGGAAGACAATGGCAGACCAACATAAAGACACCACCAAAGTCCAACTTAGTGACCCAATAAAATTTATTGGTGTTACCAGAATATGGATAACGAGTTGTTTACAGGAGCAGAAATGACTCAAAATTAGCTGTATCCCTCAGATCCCACCCCAGCATGGGTGGTAGCCCAGGAAGGCTGGTACTCTAGGCTCATTGCATGACTTCCAGGCAGCACACCAGGTAGTTCCGTTGGTCTGAGCCTCTTCCAGGTGATTCAGCTAGCCCGAGAGTCTCTTAGCAGTTCCTACTGCTTATATAAGTTTGGGGATGGAGGGAACTAGAGAGAGTGTGGTCTGTTGCTTGTAACCAGTCAAGGGAGTGTCTGCTCCTTCTGTTTATGGAAGAGGTGGCTGGGTTCCCACTGATTCCCAGAGACCATCGAGATATAGCAGTTTGTAAGTATTAATATGATTGATGACTGAGTTAACTAGATAATTAGCCTGAGAGTCTGGCCAAGGTGATTAATAAAGCATACCTCTGGGTGTGCCTTTGAGGCACAATAGACTCTGGCCTATTGTGACATATAGACCCTGGCCTAATGATACTCAAAATTTGAATGACTTTTGGGAAGTGGAACCTTGTTAAAGGAAGTGGATCGCTGGGGGCCCGACTTTGATGGCTGTCTTGACCTGGCCCTATCTTGCTACTCACCGTTTCCTGGCCACCATCAGGTGAGCAGATTTTCCCATGCATACCCGCTTCTGTGAAACACTGCCTCACTTCAAGCACAAAGTGATGAAACCAGTTGGTCACAGACAAGGGCTCTGAGGCTGGGAGCCAAAATACATCTCTCCTCCTTTAAATGATCTCTCAGAGAGTTGGTCATGAAGAGGAAAAGGTCACTTAGCACATTGCTGAAGACATGATTCTGTTGTGGCCTGATAGTTGTCTGTGCCTATCAGTTGGTTCTGAGTCAATAAATGGTACTCTGAGCCTTTTCACACTTCTGCTCACTGAAAGAGCTATAAGCTGCTCAATCTTTCCTTTATGTTTTTGTGAACTTACAATAAAATGTTTTGCTCTATCCTTGAGTGTAATTACTTCCCCTTTCTTTGCATATTAACATGGAACTTTAGATATATTATTTAGGGGCTTGATTTATTTGCCAGACTTTATTAAATTCCCGCTTTAATGTTAAAGTAATGTTAACTTAATCGCAAAACACTATGAAAAAACTGCAAGCATATGGTGGCTTTGTTAGTAATAAACTTGCTCTAAAGCTGCTCGTTGTCTCTCAGCAGTCTGTCTTTGTTCAGACTCTTTGCAGCTTTTCTCCTGAGCAGGGACTGCTTAGCTTCTGGATACAGCTCCCCTTTACTCTGCTTGGCCCTGGAGCAGGGTGTTTGGGCTTTAGGGAGCCCAAAGTGATGTATTCCCTCAAGTTGTAGTGAAACACACAAAGCATTGCCTCCTCGGTAGGATACGTGGATGGGATAGCAGGAGATCATGGATCTGAAAATTTCTAAAGCGCTTCATGTCAGACACTTGTCCACCTCACACCCCATAAGTCGAATGTGAGATTCCGTGGTAAGGAAAAGTGTCCATTCCATCCTCAAGTTGGCCTGTGACAGAAGTGTGACGGGCCGGATGGGCTGCCCAGTGTCTGTCTGTCAGCAGAGCCAGGGCAAGGTAGTCGTGGATGTAGGAGTCATTCGGCTCTAGAAGCTCATTGTTTTACAGGCCCCAGGAGGAGCCACTGCCTAGGAATTTTATCTACAGTCACCTGAATAGAAAATATTGGCAAAGACTTTAGTGTTTCTAAAGATCACTGCTGGGCTGTAGTGTCTCTAGGTCTGTGACAGCTTTGGTTGGCTCTATTTTTCCATTATTCCTTCATTTTATTGTCCCCTGCCCATTATCTGTGTGGATTGGGCTGCACCTCAGGCTAAAACTGACCCTGGTGAGGAGCCTGCTGTCCTTGATCTGGATTCTCTGTGACCTCAGCCCCTCTGAAGGCCTTTTGAAGGCTGCTTGGCAGTCACTTTGCTCCTGTGGCTTAAGTTTATTCTCTAAGAACACTTCACTCCCTCCAAGTAATCGAGGGATAATTATAGCCATCATGATGCCACCTCTGAGGATGGGGGTGAAAATTAATGAAGTACTTCTCACACGCTCTCAAGCACCTTCAGGAGAACCTGTTACTTTCTCACAGAATGTTATTCATCCCCTACCAGGTGGAAATTAGAGGGAGAACCAGAGTGATGTTTCTGGAAGAGTGGTAAGGAGACAGTCTGCATCCCAATTACTCCTGCAGTGGGTTGGTGCCCTTGTTAGAGCATGCATTCCTGAGGTCCCCCTTTCTACTAATCAACTCCTGGGTCCATAGAGACTTGGGACTGTGTGTGTTTCAGAAACACAGCCACACCTCACGGGGGATGCTAATGATCCATGGAATTTGAAAAAGACACCTGTGTTTTCAGAAGAATGTGATGGGCAGGCTATGGAGAAACACACTGGGTGAAAGCGAGGGATTGAAGACACATGCCACAGGCACCAATGGGGAAAATAGATTTGATGGTGACAGGAAAGGGAAGAGGCAGGGTCCATTCTCACTGGAGCAAAGGAGAGGTGTGTGGTCAGTGTTTTAAAGGATGAGCAGAAGAAGAAAGGGATCAGCAGAGACAAGGAATTAGCAAAGGCTGGAAGTGTCAAAGGCCAACCCAGTGAGGTCAGTGTGTTGGGTTCCCAGAGGGTACCCAGATGCCTTTGGCTTTCTCCCTTTGCTGAGAATTGTGTTTTAAAGACTTGGCTCTTGGGCCCCTGAGAAAGCCCCTCTGACTTTCAAGAGGCCCATATTCTTAACAGTGAGTAAGTTCTATTAGGGAGGAAGGTTGTAACAATGCCAAGAGAGTTCAGAACAAAAGGTTAGTACTGAACCAAGTTGTTTCAAAAGAAATACGAATGGCCAATAAATACAAGGAAAAGGAAAGCTCAACACTTCTAGCAGTCAAGGAAATGCAAATGAAAACCACACTGAGATTCCATCTTAATCATTTCACACTGGTCCTCAAGAAACAGCAGGGCCTGGAGAGATGCTTCAGTATTTCTGAGCACTTGTTACTCTTGCAGAGGACCTGTATTTTGTTCTTAGTACCCACAAGGTGGTTCACAACCATGTTCCAGATCTGATACCTTCTTTTAATGCCCTCTGTGAGTACCCGTCATGCACATGGCATAATTATGTATTTGCAGGGAGAATACACATACACATAGAATAAAATAAATCAACCATAAAATAAAATCAAACAGCAACAAATGCTGGAGAGGATGGGCAGTGGGGGGGATGGAAACAGTGCAATCACCATGGAAATCATTAATTTCCATGGGTAATATTCCCTGAAAGAATTAAAATTAGCATACCAAAATAGCACCTGCACATCATGTTTCTCACAACACATTTTACAACAGGCAAAGACACAGAATCAGTCTCTGTGCCCATTGACAGATGAATAGATACAGAAAACATCCACTCTTGTATGTATACAGTCCAGCTTTACCTGGCCATAAGAAAGGAGATCCTGTCATTTACAAGAAAAAGGATGGAATCAGAATTTTTTTTTACGACTGTGTGTGTGTGTGTTTTCACAGGAGTTTAGATGCACCACTTGAATTCAGAGATCAGAAGAGGGTATCAGATCCCCTGTAACCAGGTTTACCATTATGTGGGTGCTGGGAACTGATCCCAGGTCCTTTGCTCTTGGTTTTCAAAAATGATTATTTGTATTGTTTATTCATGCTTTTGTGGAGGGGATGGGTGTGTGTGTGTGTGTGTGTGTGTGTGTGTGTGTGTGTGTGCGCGCGCGCGCGCAGTGCCACCAGAAACCATAAGAGGGCATCAGATCGCCTGGAGCTGGAAATAAGGCAGTTGTGAACCTCATGTTGGTGCTGGGACCTGAATTCAGACCTTCTTCTGCTGAGCCATATCTACAGCTCCTTTGAATCACTGTTAAGCACAGAATTGCTGCTTATTTTCTCTCATCAGTGGAAGAAAGAAAAAAAAAGAAAGAAAACGGATGCAAAGCCAAAAGGGAGACACTAAGCTTAGAGGGAAAAGGGAAACAGAAGAGGGAGAAGGGAGAGTAACAGAGAGTGACACAATCATACTATTGTACTCTGAATGTACAGAGAGTCATGACGAGACTCCTTTGAAAACTCAATATATACTAGTTAAAAAGGAGAATATGATGAGATAGTCACAGTAGGGACTTAGCTTTTTTCCTTAGAAGCCACACTAAGGTTTAGTCAAGGCTCTTAATCCCTTGTAATATGGTCAGAATTGAGCAGTTCCCAGGGACATGCCATTCCCTTTTTTGAACCTATTTAAATTGCTTATTCGGCTTTGGAATTATTTAATTATTTAATTCCTTATGCTGGAGATTTTGGGTGTTGAGCAGAGGCAGGATAGACAGCTAACTAGATTCAAATCAAGTTTGTGAAACTGGCGGAAAGTTGCTCCTTTTCTCTGAGCCTCAGTTTCTCCCGTATGGCTCAGGGACAGTGTGCTAGGAATGGCTCTCCCATCAAACAGGATACTATATACAAATACTATGGAGAGGGCCATTGCGGGTTTGCCTAAAGCTTCCTGAATGTGTTTGGAAACAAAGAGATAAAAAGCAAATGTTTCAAGAGGGTTCTCTCAGAAGAATTGGCAGCTAAGAAAGATACATTGAGGTGCCTGGAGACAAGAAGCAGGGTCTTACCCTGTCTTGATCCATTTTCTGCTATTATAACAAGATACCCAAGTCTGAGGAATGTGTAACAATAGAGGTTCATTTCTTTTCATGGTACAGAGGAGATGAAACACAGAAGGGCAGTGCTGAATCAGAGGAGGGCCTTGTGTTGCATCAGACAAGTTGGAAGGCCTGAGATGAAAAGTGAGGCAAAGGATGGAACTGAGAAATTGTCACTAGTGATGATGGCATTCACCCACTCATGAGAGTGGCACCATCACACCATCCCTCAGCCCCTGAAATGTTCATCTCCCATTTCTTCCACAGCAACAATTATATTTCAGCTTGAGTATGGAAGGAAGATAAAAAGAAACACTTCATCTGGAGCAGTCAGCCTCATCTAGATAGGACCGAATTGTCCTTGGGTAGAAGTACTGTGTGACTTTCATTGGTGGTCACCAAGAATGTTCCCTTCAGGATGGAGGTGTAGGCCACTAAACATGCGGGAGTGCTTTAAGTTCCCTGGGCCCCACTGGGACTGTTCCTGCGATTGTCTTGTCATAGGTCCACTGTGGCACATTGGCTCTCTGAGTCAGATGAGTCCTGTAATTCATGGAGAAAGGGAGACCAGTACTGCCTGTTAGAGTCAGCCTTAAATGCTGTTCCTGGAGCCCAACGCTGTGTACATCGATGCCACCTCCTCTGGGTAAAGGGGCAGACAATAGGGTAAGTGATGAGAAATGAACAGACTAAGTGTGCATGACCAGAAGAAATAGACAGATTTGAAGACCACACTACTGCTCACAAATGCCTGCCAGCCCTCTCTGGGGGAATAATGCATGGACATAAGTCCATGGCTGGAGGTATTTCAAAATAGTTGAAAGCAGGGGCACATGGCTTATTGTGTCTCCTGTCCTTTTGCCAGCACAATGTTGGCAAAGCTCCCAGTGGGGAGTGCCCGTGCAGCCTGAATTGGAGACTACACCTCTCCAGACAGGACCAAAGCTGTGTACATCATTGTTTCAGACACTTCGATAAAGGACCAGAGGACAAATATTTCAGGGTTTATGTGCCATGTAATCATGGTCAACATTGCTTCATCATGTGACTGTAATGGAAGCAGTCACAGGTGACATGAGATTGGGAGGAATATGTGCCCTGTCTTGTTTCCAGCCATGCAGACACTGCTGATCTGGGAACCAAGTCCCATGTCTCACTGCCTTGACCTCTCTGGATTGATATGGCACTTGGAAAACAGAGATACTGTGAGAGTTTACTTTAGAGGGTTGCTGTCCTAACTAAAGACAATAATGTTACGACATTATTAGAACAACCCTTGTGGCTCAGTAAGCATTAGTTGCCATTGTGGTGTGGATTGTCACACAGGTGTGTACACACAGCAAGATGAAGAGTGAGAGAGGATAACCATTTGCTTTACTGGTTAGCTTTGACTCAACAAAGACTATACCACAAGATGGATTTAAACAGCATATGATTGTGTGTAGTAAGAGGTGCATGGGGCCCCTTTGTTCCATCCCGCCTAGCTCTCGGCTACCCGGCTAGCTTAACCCCTGAAATAATCATACAGGAATTGTATTAATTAAATTACTGCCTGGCCCATTATATCTAGCCTCTTCTTGGCTAACTCTCGCATCTTGATCTAACCCATTTCTATTAATCTGTGTTCACCACGAGGTCGTGGCTTACTGGGAAAATTCCTAACCAGCATCAGTCTCAGACAGGAGTTTTATGGCATCTGCCACACTGCCTTCTTCCTTCCAGAATTCTGTTCTTTCTACTCCGCCTACCTGATTTCTGCCCTATGAAAAGGCCAAGGCAGTTTCTTTATTCACCAATGAAAGCAACACAAATACAGAAGAACCTCCTACACCATTTCCCTTTTTTCTTTTTAAACAATCTATAATGAGACCTGGCGCCCCCTTCTGGCATGCGGGCACACATGGAAGGAATGCTGTACACATGATAAATAAATCAATCTAAAAAGGGGAGAGCTGTAGAGATGGCTCAGAGGTTACAAACATTGCCTGCTCTTCCAAAGGTCCTGAGTTCAATTCCCAGAAACCACATGGTGGCTCACAACCATCTGTAAAGGGGTCTGGTGCCCTCTGGCCTGCTGGCATACATACAGACAGAATATTGTATACATTGAGCTCTTGCCTCCCCCCCCCACTAGCCTTATATTCCTCTCTCTGCCCAGCCATATCAATTGTGGCTTGTTTGTAGTAGGGATTTCATCCAAGTTGACTTCCAGGTTGGAAAGTGGCTGCCATTTGGATGAGCATTAGTTCTCAGGCTTCTCTGGAGAAAATCAAGGTATGCTACTGTGTTCCTCTCCAGCCAGCAATAAAAATAAAACAATCCAGAACGTAGTCAAGATAGACTTTCTCTGAGAGGGTATGTCCTGTGGTATGATGGCAGACCCACACTAGATGTGGTCCACTGTGTGGTTGGGAGTCAGACCAGAGTCCGTTCCAACTGTTTGGCAAATCAGGGGCCACTTGGTCCATATCTCTGAGGGAGAATTTGTGAAGACCAAATGAGAGAGATGCTGACTGTCTGGGTGCTGACATCCTTGGAACCTTTCCTCTCTGGAGGATGTCCTTAATTGGATGCTTGATTCTTGTGCCACCAAGCCATGTGCCATCACTGAGCCAGCAGTGTTCTACTTCCTCTGCCAAGCGTTATTCATTTTAGCACTTATTTTGTCGCCTGGCAATATCATTTGCAACTTTCCACTGTGTCTTCAAAACCCCTCTGAGTCCTGGGCCCCCTTTCAGTGTATTTTCTTAGTCAAGGTTTGTTGGCAGGATACAAAATGGTATCTAATGTAATGATGAATGAGCACATGGGCGCTGATCTATCTTCTCCCAAGGAGAAGGGGCAAGGAAAATGTAGGAGCCGAAGAGGAGGTACAGTTATTTCCTGTACCACACAAGAGTATTAGACTGGTAGCCACTGTGGGAACCATTCTCCGGTTCATCTGTGACCAGTGGCATTGAGGCATGGCTTCCTGGGGGTTGTTCTCCATGTGATGTAAGCTGAGGATATACCATGGCTTACACCAAGCTCGGTGTGTTACTCAGACTTCCTCATTGCTGTGACCAAACGTCTTAAAGAAACAGCACTTAGGTTGGTTTATTTTCACTGAGACTTACAGAATTTCTAGTCCATCAAAGTAGAAAGGGGATGGCAGAGAAAAGCCACTCACATAAAGGAAAACAGGGAGCAGAAAGAGGATAGAGAGACCAAGACTGACAGGGAGAGAGAGACAGACAGACAGATATCTTGCTAGTAGCCCCTTATCTCCCCTTTTGTTCTGGAAGGTCATTGGCAGGTTCCACCTACATACAAGGAAGGTCTCCCCCTATTTGTTAATCTTATCTAGAGATTCCCTCACAGGCACACTGGGAAATGCACTTCTTAACCACTTACATTCTATCCTGTCAAGGTGACAAGAGCAATGAATATGGGGTTGAGCTTTTACCCTGAGCCTGCTAGGTCCAGGTCTGGATTTCTCCCAGAAAAGCTTCTGAGAACTACCGTGTCCCTGCAGCTCCAGCCTCATTGCTAACACAGGAGCTGAATGGACTCACACTCTCCTTGGGGGCTGACTGTTCTAAGCCCTGAGGAGAAAGGCAAAGGTGGTGGGGCCATATGTAGCTACACGGTAGTGTGGAAGCTGAAGAGTAGGAGGCAGCTATGTCCCTGAATTAGTCCCATGTTTCTCTGATATACCTGCAATTAATAGGGGACACATTCTCTGTTTCCTTTGGAGGGTCTTCTGCTGAGCAATGTATGTTAGTAGTTTTTGTACCATTGCTGCAGAAATTAGAACCACATTAGTCTGGAATGCATTATTTAGTTCCTTCACTTATTTATGAGGCTGTGTTGATGACCCTCTCTTTGGAAGCAGTCTGGAGTGCAGGCTGCAGGCTGGTGAACAGGCTCCCAGCTTCACACCACAGTAAACCCTGTGACTTCCCATCCGCATTTGCTTTAGATGGCATGAGAACCGGGAAAGCTTTGGGAAAGCTGTTTGCTTAACTCCCAGAGGCTTGTGTTTCTCCACTGGCCAGGAGTTTGGACTTGGGAGGGGAGTGAGAGGTATGGTGGGCAGTTTTCTCTCTGAATCTATTCAACTCAGGATCCTTGAGGCCAGCCTTTATCTGCCTGGACATCTCACAGGCTGCTGTCCCCTTCCTGACATCACAGAGGTCATCTTCTCCTGCCTGGATCTCAGAAGCCCCCACTATCCCCTTTCCCCCTTCTTCTAATCATGTTATTAAATCACTCACAGCTTACCACTCTGTTACACAGAGAACACAGTTAGCAGTTGTCTCGTCTCTGCTTTACCTTCTGCACAATCTACCATACTGTGCTGGGTAGCTGCCTATCAACTAGCTACCAACTAGAGTCATCAGAGAGAGGGAACCTCAGCTGAGAAAAAGTCTCCATAAGACTGAGCTGTAGGCAAGTCTGTGGGGGCATTTTCTTAATTAGTGATTGAAGCAGGAGGTCCCAGCACATTATGGGTGAGGACATCACTGGGCCGGTGGTCCTGGGTTCTATAAGAAAGTAGGCTGAGCAAGCCATGGGGAACAAGCCAGTAAGCCCCATTTCTCCATCCGCTCCTGCCTCCAGGTTTCTGCCCTGCCTGAGTACCTGTCCTGAATTCCTCCAATGATGAATGGAGATGTGGAAGTGTAAACCAAATAAACCCTTCTTTCCTCCCCCAGTTACTTTGATCATGGTGTTTCATTATAGCAATAGTGAACCTGACTAAGACACACGCCCTTTTCCCAAAAGCTGAGCTATGGCTGCCTTCCTCCAGTAAAAGCCCCATTCCTCCCAGGCTGCCTGCAGAGCCCAGTAGGGGCTCCACTCTGGCCTTCTTGCCTCTCTTTTCTCTCCCCTCAAATACAGCCACTCATGTCCCCATGTTATTATGCTGGACTACTTACAGCCTGGCCTCCTGCTTCTTTTGTGGTTTTGTTCCGGAGTCTTAGACAAAAGTCCTGGTTCTTGAGTTTTCCAAGATGAGGCTCAGCCAGCTGTCACCCAGATGCTACTAAACAGGGAGGTGATGAACAAGGAACTGAGATTTCATCAAAGTGGCCACATTGGGAAGAAGAGACAAATGGGTCCAATGACTCCCAGTCTGCCTTCTGAGTACTCCCATGAGCTTTAGGTTTAAGGAAATGTGGAACTAAGAGAGTGGTTTGCCCAAGACAGCAGGTCCATTGCAGTCTGGGTGGTCTTTATCTCAGGATGATTCAGCGAGGTTTAAAGATGTTGCCATTGTCATCAGTTCTGGGGAGCATCCATGAGGTGGTTTCCCCTGCCTTAGGGTGCAGCCTCACTATCACAGACAGTTGCCCTCATTTGGGGGTGATCTATCCTGGAAGACTTCTGTTTCTCTGGGTGTAACCTAGATCCTTTGTTATTGCAATGTTTATCCATCTGTCGGTCCTATTCCTGAAATGCAAGGTTACTCAGAAGGAAAACAGAGTTACGATTAGAACCAGAGGGGAACGAAATGGAGACATTAGACCGGTGACCCTGATACCAGCTTTGTTAGAGTCAAAGCCTGGACCCCGACAGCTCTGACAAGCTAGACTTGGCCACCTTTCCTCAAAGGAAACAGACAATACAGGAAAAACGGGAAAATGAGGTTTATTCAATCTGGCCATATGGGAAAGAAGAGCAAAATAAAGAGACCCTCCTCCTAACCTCATCTTGGGGTCCTCACATGAGGTTTAGGTTTAAACAGAAAGCAGGAGGTGTGCGTAAGTAAGCTGTCCTGGCAAGCTGTGGTCCTGACCACCACCGGCCCATCACATCACTGTCTCTGAGGCCGTGACTCTCCCAAATCGCTGAGCTAGGGAGATGCTGCCTGCGAGGTGGTCTGACAAGTTGTCAGCAATGTGTGAAATCTGCTGGAGAGCATGTTTCTCCTCTGGCTGGCACCTGGATTCAGTCTTTTCCTTCCTCTCTCCCAAGTGTGAGATTGGGGGAGCAGATACTCTGCTTCCTTGGGATACATTGTTTGAAAGGTCTGATACCAAAAAGAAGGGCACAAGTGTGTTTCTCTGTTTGGCTCCTGCCAGGAAGGCTTTAACCTGGGTCATCCTTCAGTGTTTCTAGACCTCTCCCCGTGGCTCACACCCTGTGCTCCTGGGAGTTGGTGTGGCGGAATCTCAACTCCTTCCCAGTACGGGGGAGTGGCTAGTTTTCCAGGTGAATTTTGCTCAGTTTACTGAAGTGGCCTCTCTCTCAAAGACACACCCTTGCTGACTAGCCTCCCTCCCTGCTTCGCTTTCTATCTTTTCATCAGTGTTTCCTGGAACCCCAGGCCACCAATCTACCTGGGGTTGTATTCTGGTCTGAGTCTACTTCTAGAAAACCCAAGCTAAGATACCCTGTGTCAACTTCTCAGAGTCATGAGAACGAAGGGTCATGTGACTTCAAATGAAGGCATCTCATAGTCTCCTAGTTCTAGAGGCCGGAAGCCTAAAACCACAAGGTGGGGTGTTGTTCTGGAAGCTCTGGGTTATTCTAGCTTCTGCTGGTTGCTGGCAAACATCCGTCTCTCTGATGATCACTCTGTTGTCTTCTGCCTGTGTTTTCATCATCTCTCCTCTTTCTAATGTGCATATTGTGCCTTAGATGTCTCCTCCCCTTTTTATGAGGAGGACAATCATCATGGATTAGGTGACAACCTAATGACCTCATTTTTAACTTGATTATCTCATTTCTAAATGAGATCAGGTCTGGCAACTGGGCCTTCAATATTTCTTTAGTAGTGGATACAGTCTGCTTCCATCCTCCCTGACTTGACACAAAACTTGATGTATCTGGGAGCAGAAAATCTTAATTGAAAACAAGTCCCCATTGAATTGGCCTGTGGATAAGTCTTGTGGGGTGGGAATTGTCTTGATTAATGAATGATGTGGAAGGGCCCAACTCACTGTGGGTGTGCCGCTCCTGGGCAGGTAGTCTTCAGCTGTATAGGAAAGAAAAGTGAGCAAGCCATGAGGAGCAAGCCAGTAAGCAGTGTTCCTCCAAGGGCTCAGCATCAATTCCTGCCTTAAGTTCCTGTCCTGAGAATGACCTGAGAGCCATAAGCTGAAATAAACCCTTTACTCCCCAAGCTCCTTTTGGTCATGGAATTTTATCACAAAAAGAGAAACCCTAATCTATTCTTCTTGCATACATGGTGCTGGAGTGGTGTGTATGTGTGTGTACACGCATGAGCATGCGTTCGCATGTGTGCATGCGTGTGTGTGTGTGTGTGTGTGTGTGTGTGTGTGTGTGTGTCTAAGTTCTGAGGAAGGGCCTACAGGTGGTACCTGGGGCCACCACGGCAGCAGCAATGAAGGTACTTTAGACTTGCAGGTGGTAGCTGGGCGCACTATGGTAGCAGAAATGAAGGTACTTTAGACTTGTTGCCTCAGCTCCTGAAACATCCGTAAACTGTCATGCTCAGGGGTTGGATGATTTTAGCTTAAGTTTGAAATTTGGGCTCAGCCAAATATTTTTGTTCTATCAGCATTTGCAAAAATTATCTGTGTGCCTTTTAGAAGATATGATCCCCCTTTCTGTCTGAAGAACAATATAAACTTCCCTGGATTTTGAGGTCATCAGCATCTTGGGTTATAACCCTGTATGAGGCCCTCATGGAGTAGGGGAGCAGGTGACTGGCAGGTATCTGGAGATGGAACAGACCCCTGACCAACATTTGCTTCTGGAGAATCCAAACTACCTCTCCCACCATGCAAGTTTCCAAGGGTTGCTGTACAAAAGGCTGAATGGTGGCTTAGAGTGGAAAGGATTTGTTTTCCTCCAGTTTTGGATGTCAAAAGTCTAAAGTTGAGATGTTGGCTCTCTCTTTGATGGCACTAGCCAGAGAGTCCTTTCTTGCTGCTTCTTTGAGCTACCAGCATTGCTTTCTTTCTCCCATGCATCAAACTCAGAGAAGCACAATCTAGTCTAACGGTCACGGGATCTAGGCCCAGGATATGAATATGGAGAATATATGAATATGGAGAATATATACTTCTGTTTCTGGAGAGTTGGCCATAACATTTTCTGGATTTTCAAAGCAAATCTTACCAGATTTTAGCGTTTTGGTTGCCCACTAGGGGAAAAAGATACCTATGTTGCCTTCCGTGCTTGTGGGCAAGAGCGTAAGAAGGGGTCTCTACTTGTTTCGGCCCCCAGTGCATTGTGATCCCCACCCGTAGGTGTGTGAGCCTTGGAGCCCATGACAGGACAAGACAATGGATTAAACTGGTGTCTTTCCTCTTAAAATACTTGACTGACATAAAATCATTGGTAATCTATCCCATATCGCCCATGGGGCTTGGCAAGAGGTTTATGTTACCCACATTGTGGGCACTCTTGGCTTGGACATTGTTAGCTAACCCTCCTTGTTACTGTGACTTGTTCTGAGCTACATATAACCACGTTCAATCTTGCAAACACTGGTGGGAGAGAAAGGGTCATCTTGTCCTTAGGTGGAAACTGAAGTCTGCCAGGAGCAGAGGGCGGGGGCACATGAAGTAAAGGCCAAGGATGAACTCCTCATAGGCCCCGCTCAGCTATAAAGGTCCTGGGAACAGCTCACTGAGCATGCTCACTGCTGCACTTAGTCAGCCATCTAAGATCCGGCTGCATTCAAGTGAGAGACTCTGCTTTGAATTCCATGAGTGAATTTCCAGTATAAAGCCAATTTCAGCAGTCTATGGCTACCCACAGAGAGCCCACTAAATTAAGAAGGATTCCTGCATTGGCGAGGCAGGAACTCCCACTCTGGATGCAGCCTCATCTTGGGAAATACAAACAACATCCCCAAACAGACTCTTCTCCATGTTTCTTCTATTGCCCTGTGCTCAGGTTGGATAAATAATTTACTTCCTAGCAAAGAGAACTGAATTTGATTTATGAGCCATAGTTCAGATATATAAGACACATTGCAAAAATGTGCCTACACAAACCTAGCCCTCCCAGGGGTGGTTATCATTTTATGACTATGGAGAAAGAGGAAACAGAGGTTTAAGCCTTTTTAATCTATTTATTGGAAAACGCTTTCAAACTATCAGCATTCCGGGCCCTGAAGGGAAGTGAAGTACAGCAGCTCTGAGGCACAAATGGCCAGGACCTTCCAGAATCTTCCCACCTCTGCATATTCTCCTAATTTGTCTGGCCTGCCTTCTGCCTATTTCCCATATGCCCCAAATTCCCTCTTTCATTTCTTTTTCCTTCTTTCCTCCCTCCCTCCCTCTCTCCCTTCCTCCCTGCCTTCCTCCCCCTTCCCTCCCTCCCTCCCTCCTTCCCTCCCTCCCTCCCTCCTTCCTTCCTTCCTTCCTTCCTTCCTTCCTTCCTTCCTTCCTTCCTTCCTTCCTTCTTCCTCTTCTTGAAGTTCTGGATTTTACTCTATCTCCCCTGTATTAGCTAGATTTGTGAGTTTCACATCAGTTTAGGTGGGTGGCATGCGATCCTGGGGTGTATAAGAAAGCAGGCTGAGCAAGCCATGGGGATCAGGCCAGGAGGCAGCATCCTCCATGGCTTCTATTTCAGTTTCTGCCTCCAGGCTCCTGCCCTGACCTCCTTGCACTTTAGACCACAAGCTGTAAGCTGAAATAAACCCTGCTCTCTCCAAGATGCCTCTGGCCATGGCATGTATCCCAGTAATAGAAACACCAACTATGACCCTCCCATTTATTAGCATGTATTTATTATATAAATGAATGGGTATTTTCTTGCCATCTCATGTGTATATTATGCATTTTAATCGTATTTACTCTATCATCATGCCCTATTTCCCCCTTCTCTAACTCTCTTTCTATTCCCTAATAATCCTCTGCTTTCACACCCTTTTCTTTTCTTTTTGTGAGTTTCACTATGTAGCCCTTTATTCACTATTTAGACCAGGGTAGACTTGAACTCACAGAGATCTCCACCTGCTTCTGACTCCACTGCTGTGCCTGGTGCCTTATTCTTTTTGAGATATAGATTCTGCCCGTGAGAGAAAATGTGATGCTTGTTTTTCTGAGTCTGACTTATTTGACTTAGCATGATGACTGATTGGTACAGATGGTCATGCCATTTCCAAGATGGCTACTGTAGATAATAAGTTGGTTCTTTGGTTGGTGGTTGCAGGCTGGGGCATTAGAGTTTCATTTCGATATGTGGCCTAACCAATGTCTGCTTTTGTTGTCATGGGGTTGGGCCAAGGGGAACCCGAGCTCTTAGGAAAACATCTAGACAAGGAACCCACTGAATTTATAGCAGATCTCAAAGAGCCTAGGTCAGGGGAACAAGATCAGAAGCAGATTAGAAAGTCGCTGACCCAGAGCCCAGGAAGTGAGAGTTCCTTCTGTCCTGGAGTCTATACAGCTCTGGCCACTGGTACCCAGGAAGTTCACAGAGAGGCTTCTGTGATGGTGCTGCTCTCCCCTGGATGGCCTTTAAGACACATTGAAGGACAGGCTCCTAGCAGAGGACAGGGAGAGATGGTGGGCTTTCAGCTTAAAAGCCCATTGTCCTTATCTTCCAAGCATCTTTGAGAAATAAGATCTCAAAATTTCTTTTACTTTGTATGCAGTAAGAATCTGGGCAGCCTTTCTGGATACTCGGGTGTGTATGCAGTACAGACCTGACCAGCCTACGTTTCATAATCCTCACCACAGTCACTAGCTCAGAGAAAGCCTGGGACCCAAGGTGGTTCAACAGGATCTGTTCTGGTACAACTTCTGGAATGAGTGAGCAAGGTGATTTTTCTTCAGTGAGTCCACTAAGCTGGACACATACAATGCAGAGGATCTGACAGCTACTGCAAGAGGAACCTGTGCTTCAGATTGAGTACAAACATAGAATCAAAAGTAATATTGATTGTCTTAGAGTTGCTTATTCTTTCCTTGCCTGAAAGCCTTCTTCTGAACTTTGTAGTTAAGATGAATAATATATTTCCTTTTTGTTTTTAGAAACTTCTACTACAACAGTCCCGACACTTTCTTTGGATAAAACTCTGGCATGTCACCTTTATCAAATAAAGACACTGTCTCCAGGCCCTGATGTCCTCATTAGTGCCTCCCCCCACACTTTAGCCCATTCCTATTCTCTCCCTTTCTTCAGGACTCATTGAGGACTGTGCCTCACTGACAGGGTCGTAGTATGGGCGATAAGCTCAGCTTGGTTGGTAAGGCTTACAGCTCTAGTTTTTCCACTCAATCAGGACTGTATATCCACACCTGAGTGTGAGTTTTCTCCTCTGCAGAGACTGTGAAGGGTCCTAACAAAAAGAGCCAGCATTTGATGCTCTGAGTACTGGCTCTAGGATTAAGGGTTGCTATTCCCCTTTTGATGATGTTTAGCAACTCATTTGAGGATCTACATCTATGTGCCTATATGGTAAATGTCTTGCAACTAAGCCCTTAGCCTGATGTGCAAGGTGGGCTTGGAACTCCTCTCCTTTCTATGTAGGTAGATGCTGGGTAACAAGAGGAGAAGAAATGGATTGTGTGGGGACTGTGTGTGTGTGCATGTATGTGTTTGGCTAGATTTTATTTGATAAATTTTATTATTGTTTTGTCACTATTTAACCCAGACTGGCCCAGAACTTGTAATTCTCCTGCTACCGCTTCTGAGGTCAGGAATTTCAGGAGTTCTGCCACTATGCTCAGGTATTCTTAATAATTTGGATAAGTTAGAGGCTTAAATTTACTATTATTATTACTGCTCTTTTAATACAAATAGTGTGCATCTTTATAGGTACCAAAGCAAGTGGGTTAGGAAGACATAACAATTCTAGTTGTATGTTTATCTAATTCTCTAATCACCCATCATCCAATCCCTCCTCCCACACCTTCATCCATCCATCTATCCATCCATCCATCCATCCATCCATCCATCCATCCATCCATCCATCTATCCATCCATCCATCCATCCATCCATCCATCCATCCATCTATCCATCCATCCATCCACCATCCATCCATCCATCCACCCACCCCCCAAACTGTTTCATTATCCAACCCACCCATTCAACCACCAATCTACCTTTTCACCCACTTGTCCGTCCATCAATCAATTCATTCACCATCCACTAATCCACTTGCCTATCTTCCCATTAGCCCATCTACCCATCCATCCACCCATCTACCTATCAACTCTTCCATTAATTCATCCATCCCCAAATATACCCACCCATCCAGCCATCCACTAACCTATCACTTGTTCACCCACTCATCTAGCCACCCTCCCACCTACCCACCTGGTCACACATCCATCCATTGACTCACCTACCAACCCATTCTGCCATCTTTCTATTTATTCTTCATCATCCTGTCTCTTCCTCCTCCAACTTTATAGATATTAGAAGTTACTGTGGGTATTCTGACAGAAAATAACATAGAATCCTGCAAAAGGGAATATAAATGAGAGATTGTGTTTTCCTTTTCTGTTACTTTAAGAAAACAACCTAAGATAATTTATAATAAGAAAGGGTTAGCTTTGGCTCAGAGTTTTGGGGGCTCTACTACAGGATTATTTAGGCATATCATTTAGGGCCCCAATATAGATGACAACTGTGGGTATTGTGTGTGACGGAGTGAACTGTCACCTCATATCCAGGATGCAAAAGAAGAAAATGCTAGGGACCTATAATCCTTTTCAAAGCTCCACTTAGGTTATAACCTAAGGGCTTCTCACCAAACCCCTCCTCCTAATGGCTCTACCACCTCTCAAAAGTTCCATGCTGGAGCCGTACTCTAAACGCTTGGACTTTTAGTGGATACTCAGCCAAATCATAGTAGAAGGAGATCCCAGAAAACACTATAAAGTCCTAGCCCCCCAGAGTGGTGCTACTGAGGGACATTTAACATCCAAACCAAAACAGAGCATTAAGAGACCAATATGTGGGTCCCAGCAGGCTAGCTCCTATGGGCCTCCCACTCTGGGCTTCAGTGCAAGTGTAGTACAGATAGAGTCCTTGCAGGTCTTCTCTGGTCTAGGATTCAGTTTTGGGACTGAGGGAAGGGCATGCATTATCTTGGCCGTTGGCTGAATCCTATCCCATCGGGGGCAGTGTCTCCCCTGCATATATACTGCATGATGCTTTGAGGACACCTCAGCCCAGGTAGAGAGAGACCCCAGGGATTTGTAGACATTCCATTGTCAGGCAGCTGACTCTTTTCTGCTTTCAAAGATGGGGCCCTGTGCTCTGCTGGAACAATTACACTAATGGAAAAAGGGACCTCTTCAGATAAATAAAGCCAGCTTGGTGGTCAGAACCAGGAGTCAGTTGGTACTCTGATTGCTGTATATAATAGGAGATGGCTTTACACTGATAGTTGGAAGAGTAATGGGCCGCAGGATGGACTGACTGTGGGGAGCCAGAAGGATGATGCTTGGTAACAGCTCCTGTGGTGATAGATTGGAGGCAGTGACCAGTCAGTCTACATGGCCCCAAGGCATTTTATACACACTAAGAATATAGTTGCTTAGCTTACTTGGATCAGAAGGGAGTTTTAGGGCTTAGCTCCTTAAAATAATGGGTATGTGAGGCAGGCTTCAATCCTAGGACTTTGGAGGCTGCAAGTTTGACTTCAGCCTGGTTTACATAGTTCCAGGCCAGTCCGAGCCACACCGTGAAACCCCGTGTGAATGAGAGCAGCCTCCTGAGGCCGCAACTGAAGTCATGAACAAGCTATTCCCTGTCACTGAGGCCTCGGCCATTGCCCCTGTGGGAAGGACAGCTGAGAGAGATCTCTTCACTAGGCTTGCATTCTTTGCCTTATAATATGAAAAGATAAGGCTCACTCCCTTCATGGAGTGAGTGAGATGTCGAGTGCCTGCTCGGTACCTGGTAGAAATATAGATTTGGCTTAGATATCCCTTTCCTGGGCATGAGAATTCCAGACACACACACACATAAGCAACATGCCTCAAACGAGGACCACTCTAGCCCCGTGCAAAGGTGACATGTAATGGAAAGATTGGCGACTGTGTGCCCTGTATGAACTTGATAGCAGGTGTTAGAGGCTCTTAAATGGCCAGCAGGTGTCTGGGGTCCAGGTGGGAAGTAAGGATCATCAGCTTGGACCTCTGATAGTTGGTCCAGACAACTCAGTGATGACCTCGTAAAAGTCCTGCCTTATCCTCTGATGGTCAAGAGCCCTGCTTGTCTGGGCTGTCCCATGAAGGAACGGACTCCAAGGGCTGCATCATGTTTTAGTGCAAGGGATGGGCTTGTTTTCAAATGGATCAGTGAGAACCCTATCCAGGAGTCCTGGAGGAGCAGGTGTTCCCATCATTTGGATAAGTCTGGAAGCTGCATGGTGAGGGGAGCCTTGTTTCCACAAGCCAACAAGAGAAGGGAGCCCACTCAAGAAAGGGGAGCAGAAGGCCCAGTGTAATGCAGCTGCATTGGTGCAGGAAAGAACAGCAGCTGGAGTTCCCCTAGCAGATATTTTGCAAACTTCCTAAAGGGTCACAAAATATCCAAGAAATGGGTATTTTGCATACAAGAATCTTAATGCACAGAGAGGTGAGCCTGTTGCCTGTCACCAGCCAGATGTTGAGTGCCGTACTCTTCCCATTGCAGGGGCCTGCTCTGGACTAGACACTGCCCTGAGTGTCCAGGAAGTCCTGAGCACTGTGGTTTACACAGAGCTAGTCGGGTGTCTGTCAGCATGGAAGTTTCTCTCCCAAACATGTCATAGCAGACCCGGGAGAGCCTACAGCCTGCAGTCTCGTCGCTTAATTATGGCACACATCTCCCTCATAAATCCCCTCCATGGAAGGGGCTGCTTTCTTTGTTTAGATACACGTCCTGCTGCTCTATTGATTACTATAATTCAGCCCTAATTGGACTTCTGCAGAGCACACGCACTGATGACAGCCAGCCTCCAGGCAGCACGGCATCCATTATTAATACTTCAACGCTGGCCTTCACCCTGCTCTGCACCTCCACCCTGGGGAGTACTGGATACAGACCTGTCAGGCTATGTAGCTTCTCTATAATTTTTGTCCCTACAAAAGTATTCGTTTCCCTTCCAAGAGGGGTGCAGACTGCATAACCAGCAAAGTATCCTCTAATTGCTCCTCTCCTGGCCTGGGCATGGTCCTTGTAGCATCTTCCCCTAGGCTAGGAGGATGCCCAAGATCTCTCAGAACTGAGTAACTGAGCTCTGTAACTAATGGAGACATGGGGTGGGAGAACTCACATGGACTCCAAAGATGGCTAAGATTCAGAGAAGCCCATGGAGGAGACATTGTGGCATAATGGTGGTGTATCTAAGTCCAATGAAGCTTGTCAGTCAGAAACCCAGATTTGGTATGCGGATACCAAATAGAAGGGGTGAGGAAGAAGCATTGCACTGGGACAAACACTAAGGTCTGTAAGAGATGGAACCATGATTTATAAAGGTGGGGGAAGAGCAGCTTCTTTTTACCTAAATAGGCCTGGGTAGCCATGATGCCCCCCTCAGAACCCAGAAACCCAGGAAGAGTTTCAGGATTCTGAAGTGAAATATGCCAGCCAATGTGTCTGGCTGGCCACAAGCAGCATGGCAGAGTGGCAGTACTGGCTAGTGGACTCTGGATGAACCCTTTCCACACAGAACTGGGCAAGCATGGGCAGTGGCTAGAGGCAGACAAGGAGAAGTCCAGGGAAGGAGTGGTCCAGGGCCACACTTTCCAACCTTTTGGTGTTACCCTGCCCTGACCAGGAAGAGAGAGTGAGGAGGATGTCTGCTCTGCTCAAGCCTGAGAGGGACAGGAGCGGAGATGGTTAGCAGGAGCTGCACTCGGCACCCTGCAGGCAATGCAACTGAACACAGTGGGTTTGCAGTTGTTGAAGACAAAGCTAAAGTAAGCATGCAAGAATGAAAATGCAGAAAGATTTATAGCCTGCAGCATGGAGGACACTCCTGGAACACTGGAAACCTGGGGACTTTACCAGGGGAGTCTATACATATTCATGTAGGAATGTACCTCCCTGAGCATGCCCAATTTAGGATCATAGCATAAGAAGGAAGACGCAGACACTCCTCTACAAGGACAACATGGCAGACAGAAACACCACTGCACATGCTTAGATTTTGTCCCACAGTTTTAGGTAAAAATAAAGGAAGGACACCTTGAAGGTGTGTTAGTGTAAAGGCACCTGCACCACTTAGTACTTTCTCTACACCTAAGTCCTTTGTTCTCTGCTAGCCATGGCGGAACAGGAGGCTGCTTCCCTCCTGCACTGTCCCAGTAGTTACACAGGAGGTTATGGTGATAAGCAGGAACAGAGGCGTCTGCCTGTTGGTGCTCAAGGGGGGACATTGGTGCAGACTGAGAAGGGAGGCATAATGCCAGAACAACCCTACTGGGGTAAGAACCTGGTGCTTGGCTGCTGTAATAGGCAGCCTTGTCGATTTCGATCTATACATATTCCGCTAGATGAAGAAGAGCTTTATTCTAAATCTGCCTTGCTGAGCCAGCTGCAATGGAAAGACTTGGCAGGAGTTTGGCCCCTCTGACCCACCTCCTTCTGGAATGGATGCTGGCCAGGGTCTGATCAACACCGCACATCAGATCCAGTCTCAGGACACCAAGGTTGGGGTCACAGGTCACAGTCACAGTATGTGCATCAGAGTCTAGGCTGCTCCTCTCGTACCTGTATCTTCCTTAGGTTGTTGTTCTCTGCACTGTCCTCCCTGTCCATCAAGAATCTTAATAACTTACTTAAAACACAGCATCTACTCTATACTGCTTGTACTTCTGCTGGGGGAGGGTCAGACTTGCAGCTGGAGAGGGAGTAGGAAAGAAGTTCTTTCTTTCTCTGCTCCCCCAAGCCTCTTCCTGTTCCTCCACCAACCTCTGTACTTCCAATTGGGCTCCTGCAATTCCACCACCCTCTACTTTCAGCTTTGGACCACCCTGTCCACATTCCTCCCCAAGGTCCTGTGTCTTGACCATGCTACTGTCCTGGAAGGACAAGAGTTCTGTGATGTCCAGCACTGGCTTCACATTCCAAGCAGTCTGAGCTAGCTGTGCACTTTGGGCTGGCTTTTAGGACCCCTCCCTGCTTTAGTTTATCTACACAGAAGAAAAGGATGCTTGTGCTACTGTGTGGTCCTAAAGATTGATGGTGTGTTTGCCTGCAGGACTCCTCTGGGTAAATATGATTGTCACTCTTGTACTGGCCCTGCCACCATGTGTCTTCTTGTACTGCTACCCTGCTCTTCTCATCTTTTGCTTGAAATAATGCAGTAGTCTCCCAAATAGATCCCTTCCTGCCCCATGCCTGATCCTCCTTCCGGTCATTCTTTGCAGTTCCCTTTTCCTGGCTCTTGTTGTTTTCAGAAAAAACCCACGCCCTTAATTGTTCCTACGGCTCTGGCTGGTGTGTGTGTGTGTGTGTGTGTGTGTGTGTGTGTGTGTGTGTGTGTTTCGAACCTTGGAGGTTGTGCCATGATCCAAACTTCACTTCATCATCCTCCGTAGAATGGGTCTGCCTCTTAATTTTATCTATCGCAAGTAGATGATGGTTGGGTGAGTAAAATTAGCATTCATTTAATTGTTACTGAGCAAACCCAGTGAGGAAAGGCTGTGGCTTTCAGATGTGAGTGACAACAGCCACACTTTCTATATCAGAGGGAGATTTTATGCCTGAGCAATTTGCAAACCTCTTGGGACAGACGGCTCACCCTTCCCAAAAGCTTTATTCTGCTCTCCCTCACATTTTCTTTTGCTGTTCTTGCAGTGATGCTCTGGTTTACAGGAGAATACCTGGGCCCCATTAAAGCTAGGTTTCTGTCACCTCTCTGACACATGTGCATGTCCCAACAGGGTGTCACATAAACCCGGGGATAATACCACAAATGACAAGCAGTGCTTGGCAATGACTGAATTTCCTAACTGGAGATATTCTGAACCTTTCCCTTTGCATATACAAATAGGTTATTTATCTCATAGGAAGTCTGTTTTTGCCTTTTGTCTGTGTTATATAGGGTTATTATTATTCTTTGGATATTGAGTTGTCTGAGTTGACAGTCACTTTTGGGTACCGACCACTGATGGGATGCAGATGGCCTCTTCGCTGTATCACCTGACTTGAGGTGGAACACATCGTTGCTGCTTAGCGCTTGCTGTACCTCATGGAAACATCAGTGTCTTGTCATCCGGCCTGCCAACCTCTGCTCCTACTGTCTGGACTTCCGTTGAGACCCATGTCCAGAAGATTCCTCTTTGGATTTTCTTTCAGAAGTTTTGTAGTTTTAGGTCGTGAATTTTAACTCTTGGATCCACTTTAAGTTGAGTTTTGTATGTGGGCTTCACTCTTCTGTGTGGATATATGGTTTTCCCAACATAGGCTATTGAGGAGGCTTCCCTCCCAACTGAAGGTGTTCTTAGCAGCTTCATCAGAGATGAGCTGACCACAGATGCCCAGGATGGCTTCTGAGCTCCCTGTGATCTTCACACATTCTCCTGCCTTTCCCACACTATTGCGGTGGCTTATGCTCAAATGAGGAATTGCAGGGTCTCACTTTATCCTTTTTGCTCAAGGTTTTGGGCCCTTCATGGTCCAGAGTTGTATTTTCTATTCAATCAAGAATAGCACTGGGTTGCTGGACTTCATTGACTCTGGAGATTACTGTGGATAATAGGTGTTTTCGTTTGCTCTCTGTTGCTATGATAAAATTTTGGATTCAACGACTTGGAAGAGGAAAAAGTTTCTTTCAGCTTATACTTCCATGTCTCAGTCCATCACTGAGGGAAGACAGGGCAGGAACTCAAGGCAGGAACTTGGAGGCAGGAACTGATGCAGAAGTCATGGAGGAGTGCTGCTTATTGGCTTGCATACATGGCTTGCTAAGCCTGCATTCTTATTCACCTCAGGACCACCAGCCCAGGAATAGCACCACCCACAGTGAGCAGAGCCCTCCCACATCAATCATCAATCCAGAAAACAACCGCAGGGACTTGGCTGTAGGCCAGTCTGATGGAAGCAGTTCCTCAGTTGAGGCTTCCTTTTCTCAGTTGACTTCAGTTTGTGTCAAGATGCGAAAAACTAAACAGGACAATGGGAATATTTTTAAAATAGGAATAATCTCAGTGCGATTTCTATTCAATGAGCTCAGGGTATTGTCTCATAAACCCATGGGTTTTTAAAAAATTTTTCTTAATCAACATGCAATTTTCAGTGCACTAGTCTATTTATTGGTTAAGTTTATTCTTGATTTAACGTGGGATTCCCTTCTGTGTATGTTGCTTGTTTTGGTTAATGAATAAAGCTGTTCCAGCCAGTGGCTTAGCAGAATATAGCTAGGTGAGAAAACTAAACCGGATGTTGGCAGAAAAAAGACTGAGTTGGTAAGATGCCATGTAGCTGCCAGAGGAGACAGACACCCTGGAACTTTACCCAGTAAGCCACTGCCACTTGACAATACACAGATTAATAGAAATGGGTTAATTCAAGATGTAAGAGCTAGCTAGGAATAGCTAGAACTATTGACCAAACAGTATTGCAATTAATACAGATTTCTGTGCAATTATTTCGAGTCTGGGCAGACGGGAAATGAACAAGCAGCCTCCACCAACACTGATTGTTGATGTTATTTTGGTCGTTATAAATGAGACTGCTTCATTCATTTTTGGGTCGTGTGTATACGTAAGTATTCTACTTATTTTATGTCATTTTATGCCCTGAAACTTAAATTTAAATTTATTAAAGTTATGTGTATATCTACCCGCGTTTATGTGCACCATGTATGCAAGTCACCTGAGTCCAGAGGATTTCAGATGCTCTGGAAGTGGACTCGCAGACAGTTGTCTGCTGTCTGATATGGGTCCTGGGATTGAACCTGGGTTTTCTATAGGAGCAGTAGACACTTTTAACCACTGAGTTGTCTCTTCAGCCCCTGTACCCTGAAATTTTAATGAGAGCAATTATTATTTCTAACTATGTATGCAAATATGTGCACATGTGTGTGTGTGTCTACGTGCATGTGCATGCACCGTGTACAGCCTTTCCTGTGTATTTGATCACGTGATCAGCAGACTGGACATGCTGGCATTCCTCTAACATGTGTGATATTTCTTTCTTCTCACTTTGGTCTCAGTGTACTACTGCGACGTCCAGTAGTACACTGAACAGATATGGCCAGAATATGAACCCTCATCTTGAGGTGGATCTTGGGGGGGCATGGGTAATCATTTTACCCCACTGATTAAAGAGCTGGCTGTGGACTTCTCATATACGGCCTTTAGTGTGTTGAGGTAAGTCTTATTTCTGGTGCCTTTTTTTTCCTGCCTGAGGACTCCTCCCATCAAAATTCCCATCAAGACTGACTTGACTCCCATTGAGGCTGGACAGAGAAGATGGAACATGGAGTGGAATGTCAAGTCTTCTTGATCCACTGTTGGAAATAAGAACAAAATATATGAGGCCTCTGTCAACGCAATGCCACGGGAAGCCTTGACAATGATCAAAGTGACGTAATTGTGGCTGGACCCAGATTTTGTGTGGTTTGGAATCATTTTGCATAATGAATACTTGTGAGGTGTCAGAGTGGCCCTGGCCATTGCTTTTCCTTATCACGTGAGTTCCACTTGGTCCTGCAGAGACTCTGCAGAGGTCCACAGAACCTGTCATACTTGTCACATGCCTCCCACACAGACTCTTCCAGCAGGCAGGGCCTCACAGTAGCTGGCTTCCCATGCTCTTGGATCGGCAGACATCTTCAGTGTTTCCATCTCGGGGCGCTTCCTCTTTCTGGGCTCCTGGCACAGCCACCATTCTTTCCTGTTTCTTGTATGTCAGCAGGAGAGTGGGAGTTTGGGAGGAGAGAGGCACGGGCTCAAGCTCTGTCATACAAATAAATTTTATGATTTTATCTAAAAAGAAAAATCAATAAATCATTAATGGTACCTTCAGAGAAGATTAAATGAACAAAGCTGCTTTCATGATGCTGTAAAGGTCACGCTTTACAGCCTTGATCACTTGCTAACAGCGCTGCAGACCTGGGGAGTGGCAAGCTGCTCTAATCTTGCCAGCCTGCTCAGGGCAATGGAGAATTGGCTCTCCAGGCTGGTGACCAGCTGCATCACCCAAGCCTGTCTCTCAGTTTTCCCCTTCCTCCCTTCCGTCCTTCTTTTCTTCCTTCCACCTACCTTCCTCTCTCTCTCTCTCTCTCTCTCTCTCTCTCACCTCCTTTCTCCCTCCCTCCCTCCCTTTCTTCCTCCATTTCTCTCTTCCTTGCCGCCATTCCTTCTTTCTTTTGAACCTTACTTATTCATGGCAAAGACAAGAAACCAAGGTGAGAAGAGATGAAACACCTGCCCTACGGCTGTGAGTATATCATAGATAAAGATGAGATTTAAACTCATGCCTGGATCCTCACCCAGTAAATATTTTTAAAGCAGTCTAAGAATTTGAGTTCAGTTCATGGGAATTAAAGAATTCAGGAATAAGACATTATTTCTCAGTGTATTTTTGACGTTGATGGATAGTTTCCCAGCCTCAACTCTACACATCTTACCTGGTTCTTGGGAGTTTATTGATTTAAGACAACAAAGCAAACACCGCAACACACTTGTGTGAATTTTAGGAACTTTAACCCAGCAGGTGCTGTCTCTGAAGACTCTCTTCTTCCATCCTGCATCCCAGCTTTTCTCTCCTTGTTATTTTCTCTCCATGACTTATTTCCCATCAGTTTTATTTTCTGTAGTTTTCAGTGGGTATGAGATTCAAACAATTAACAGACTACTCTCATGCACTGAGATTTCACTCTCTTACTTTACCTGCGACCTCCAATCACCAGAGGCAGACTTCGTCCCAAGGAGTAATCCATGACTCCTGTTTTGGGGGTCCTTGCATAGAAAACAGATTTCCATGCAAATGGGTGTCTTCAAGCTGCTTCTGTGAAACCTGGGTCATATGCTGTTAAACTGCTGTTCTTTGTGTTCACCGTCACTTGCTGGGAGCCTGGCAGTGTGTGACAGGAGTCTGCTCTCACTGCGGCTGTGAAATGTTCTGATGATGGGCATTCGCTGTTTCTAATCAGTTGCTATCACAAGTATTTTAATGAATAGCTTTGTTTATGTGTCATTATCCCTAGAAGTGGATTCCTGGGATGCATGGTCCAAGCATCTGTAATTTTGACAGATATGAACAAATTGCCATCCACAGAGGTTGTCCCAACACACACCGAGGGTAGCGATCAGTTTTTCATTGTCCTCGGCTGAGTTCACCAAGGGTCCTGCTGCTGGCCCTGCCTGTGTCATTTTTATAAAGCCTGAGCCATGTGGAAAGACACAGCTCCTGAGAGAGCAAGGAAAAAGACTGTGACTGGATCTCTGTAACACCACTGGAGCTAGTAATGACTTCCATGTTGCTAGATCTAGTGTGTCATAGCTCCAGCAATCAACCTGACACAAACTTAGAGTGACCTGGGAAGAGGGAACATCAGTTGAAGGATGGCCTCCTTAGATTAGCCTTTTTAAGTGCTAATATATAGGAGGGCCTGTCCCACTGTGGGCAGTACCATCCCCAGACAGCTAGGCCCGCTCTATAAGAGTGAGCCAAAAGAAGCAAGATATAGGCAGTGTTCCTCTATGTTTCCTACCTCTGCTCTTGCTTTACGACTTTTCATTTCTGCTCTGACTTCCTGCAGTGACAGAATGTAACCTCTAAGAGGAAGAAGCCCTTTCCTCCCCACGTTGTTATTTGGCAGAGTATTTTTATCACAGCAGGAGAAAACAAACTAGAACACAGTGGCACCTTCAACCTTGACCTCACTGACTTTGGCTCTGCTTGGCCCTGCTCACTGTCCCTTCCGACTTGAGGCTGGTGTCTCTAGCTGATAACTTTGTCATCTTTGCAATGCTGTCTCCTCTTCTTATCTGGGATGGTTTTCACTGCCACACATCAGAATCCCCTGGGATGCAGGGATGCACTTGAAAATGCAGACCCTTAGGTCACACCCCAGACAACTTCATATATAAAATCCCAATTGCTTGAGGTGGAGCCCAGGCATTGGCATTTGAAAAGCTTGGCCTGTCTGTAGTGTACAACTTGAGCAGAGTTCTGTTCATTAAGCGATGGATTTGGCAGGGTTTCATCCATGTCATGCCACTACATCGTCTCTCAGTAAAGCTGCAGACGTGCCCACAGCTTTAATTACCATCCACACACTGATGGCTTTATGTAGTCTCATTATACCCCAGACCTTTCCTGAGTTCTCTACTTCTGCCTCTCAGCGCACTCTATGATTGGCATCCTAAAGTCCATGATCCAAAAATTGCCTATCCCTCAACCCTGATATTTTTTCATTATTTTCATTTCTATGAGTAGTACCCCTCTATCCAGTGGTACAGCTCTTCTGCCTACACCCACCACCATCACAGCCACATAGCTGCCTCCGCTCCAGTTGACTTGCTGATGCTGTGCCCATCATCTAATAATTATGCCACATTGCAACAAACCTGTCCCGAGCCTCCAGTGGCTCTTCCTTAACTGAAGTAAAGACATCTGTCATTGTGCAGGGCTTTCCTCGGCTAGGTTCTTCTGCTTCCCGAACCAGACCTCCAGACATTTGTTTTCTCAGTTCTACCATGCTCGTCCTCCCCAGCATGGATCTTGTGAGGGTTTATACCTACTCCTAGATTTCTTTTCTTTCTATTGACATTCTAGTTGACTTTTAGTTTTTCCATTCTAATAGCTCTCAACAGACCTCTTTCTCAAGACCACTCAGTCATAGGAGATCTTTTGATTAATGTCTCTGCCTATCTTTAGGCCATAAGTTCTACAGAACCCAAAGAGTCCATCTCCTTTTATATAGTTTCCTCTTTTTTTCTTGACATTCCATCCCTGTATTAGGGTTTTCTAAAGGAACAGAACTGATAGATTGACTATATATGTGGATTATGTGGAATTTGTTAGACTGGTCACAGGCTGTGTTCCTGGTAATCCATTGTTCCTGTGGTCCTGGTAGTCCATGCTGGACATGACTGAGAGGCTCAGAGTACAGTTCATCCCATAAGGCTGGACATCTCAGCAATCCCAGTCTGACGCCAGAGGCCTGGAGGACGCCTAGAGAGCTGCTGGTCTTCAGTCGACACTGGAATTCCAGAGAGGTTGTTTTGAAAATCAGCGAAGGAATGCCACAGCAACAGGAGAGATGAACTTGCCAGTAAGAATGAGATCAAGTAGGCAAAAACCAGTTTTCTTCTCCTTCATCCCCTTATGTGGGCTGCCACTAGAAAGTGTGTCCCACATTTAAGGTGAGTCTCCTTGCTTCAAATAATCTGATCAAGAAAATCACTCCTAGGAGTGTCCAGCAGTTTGGGTTTTAGTTGATTCCAGATGGAGTCAAGTTGACAACCAAGACTAGCTGTCACAGTTCCCAAGGCCTTATGCATTTCTGTCCCTCTGCACAGGTGATAATGCATGCTAACATATAAATAAGGTGCAGGAACATTTGTTTCTTGTTTTCTACTCAGTGTTATACCTGAGGAACATGTGCCTACCATTACATTCTATGTGCTTTGTTTTGACATTGAGTGCATCTTATTTTGGGCTTCACCTCAGAGTGGTGTTCATGGTGCATTTTTAGCAGATGGGGCTTGTGGGAGGTCCAGAGGTCACTGAGGGTTAGTTGGAAGTTAGTGTGTGTGTGACTTCTTGATGGCTATCACATGATCCTTAGAGTGTTTTGAGAAAAGATTGTTACAAAAGCAGCAAACCTACCCTGAGACAGAACAGCACCATTTAAACTTTGAACTTCCAAAGTGTGAGCTAAATAAACCTCTTTATTTCCTAAGAAGCCTGTGTCGGGTGTTTCATTGCAGAAATGAAAAGAAGACTGAACAAGTAGATGACTGCAAACTGGTCCCTGCTGCCCTCAGTTCAGAGGGAAGATGGCATCGGCAACATTATGTACCTGACCTCTAAAGGGACATACACTGTCACCCATACCCATTGAGCCAGCTGGCAGGTCCTGCAGGACCAGAGTTATCATTGAAAATCATTCACATTTAATAACTTCAACAGCACTCAATAAATACTCAAAAAATATGAAGGATTGTTTATAGTGGCCGCATCTCATAAGGGAAATTTACAAGACTATTAAAAATTATTAGACTTTTTCTATGATAGGGTGGCTTTCACTGGCATCCCTGCATGACTTTATATCCAGGCTATGCAGCATGTTTATTCTCGGGTTTTCAAAATACCATATTTCTTCCACCATTAAATTTTATCTCAGCGGCGTTGTTTTAAAGCACCACTCTCCCTAGCCCTTCTGATCTTGTGATTTCAGCTCCAGGATGTGTTTCTCTGGACAAGCCCCTGGGGACCACACAGGTCTGGCCATGATGGCAGGGATTGAAACTGAATGGTGCACGTGTCTTCTGGGGATTGCAAGGATATGAATATATCCGTCATTGTGGTGGCCCTGCTGGCCAGCAATTGTCTGGGACTTCCTGGCAGGGATAGAATGTCCTAACTGTGGGCAGGAGGAAGGAGGAAGCAGGAGACTGTGAAGATCACAGTGGCTCCCCAATTGTCTTGGCTGTGGGACACAGAGATGTTTGTCTATATCTGGTCATGGTGGTCACCCACATGTAGAGTCTCAGCGTGAATCCTTCTAAATTGCTGATCGTGCCCACACCCCTAGGCACAGCCAGCCATTCTCAAGGGCAAATGGCATGTCTTCTCCCTTGAAGCTGAACCAAGGAAAGAGCCAAGGCTGTTCTGGTAGAGAAAGCACCGTTGAGTGACAGGTATTGCTCTTGCTCCAGACTTCCCTTCAGGGCAGAGGATGACTGGGCATATTAGAGAGAGGATATCTGTGAGATGCTGAAATTGTCTAAGGAGCAATGGGGGTCTCTGAGTTACCAGACCAAGCATCCACTAAGTTAACTCTCCCCTTTGCTTCCTCTGTGCCTTGGGTTCTGTCTTAATCAGGGTGACTATTAAGATGACACACCATGAGAAAAGCAATTGGGGAGGAATGGGTTTATTTGGCTTACATTTCCATCACTGTTCATCGTCAAAAGAAGTCAGGAGAGGAATTCAACAGAGCAGGAATCTGAAGGCAGGAGCTGAGGCAGAGGCCATGGGGAGGGGGTTGCTGATTACTGGCTTAATCATCATAGCAAGCTTAGCAAACTTTCTTAAGGAATCCAAGACCACCAGCACAACGGTGGCACCACCCACGATGGGTTGAGCCCTCCCAATTGATCTAAAAAATGACCCCGCGGACTTATCTACAGTCCCATCTTACGAAGGTATTTTCTCAATTGAGGCTTTCTCCTTTCTGATGACCCTAACTTGTGTAAAGTGGATGTAAAACTAAACAGGACAGCTTCTGTCTTTCTCTTTGCCTGGAACACCTCCAGGCAAAGCAACTCAGTCCAGCAGCAGGAATCCAGTATAAGGCCATCCCAGATGTTTAGAACTGACACCCCCATTGCTGGTTCCCTTTCTCAGATGTGGAGCAGTCCTGAGCTCTGTCTTTGGGTTCCGTGACTCTGTGAGTCTCTTCTAGCAGGTGAGATGAACAGGTGACCACAGGGAGCAGCCTATGGAGGGAGACTCACAGGTGGCTGTGTGAGCTGAGGGTACCTTGTGTAATGGACTCCCTGTCACCATGAGGAAATTAGAGCTCTGGTGACTCTGGGTTTCCGGTTTCCAAGGGAAGCTAGAAATCTGCTCAAACAGTTAAATATAGCCATAGATTGCCGCTGCAGTAAATTCTATGAAGCCTGAGTTAGCCACTAAGGTCATCGGCCTCGCTGTATTTTCCCCTTGGCACTTTTAATTACCCAGAACCTTCCGCCTGATTGGCTCAGGGAGTGCCCGAAGTCAGCCCATGTGCTGGTTAATCTGTAACTTGACAGGATCTGGAATCAATTAAGAGATAAGCCTCTGTGCACACCGTGTGAGAGGCTCTCTTGAAGAAAGACTGGAGTCCCTGATGAGATCCACTTCCTGCTCCCTTGATGAGCAGATGACCACGAGGTCTGTACTGCAGTGCCCAGACATCTCAGTTGCATGGTTCCTTAGCTTACTGGCTCTCAAATCTGGATAATTGATTCACACCATCTCACGAGGGCACAGCCTCTCTGTGGAAAACCAAAATGAGGAAAATGGTTTGTACAGGCTCATCCCAGCTAGTGTAGGCAATATTTCTCCATATCCGAGTGGTCTCCTCTGCAGAGGCAGGAAATGTGGCTAGAATGCCAGGGAAGGCCCATTGGCAGAGAAGCCTGTATGGGGAGAGGCCCTCGGAGTGACTCCTGGGGGATGAGCAAAGATTTTCTGGGTCCGTGGTAGCTTTTATCTGTGACCAGCTTCCCCTGGAACTGCTTAGTGGAGCCTGCAGATTATGGAGGGGAGTGGAGCAGAATCTCTCTACCTCAGCACTGATGGGCGAGGGCTTGACAGTCATACAGGGTGGCTTTTGAAAACCGCTTCCTCTGTGTGTGTGTGTGTGGGGGGATCCTTGCCTTTCATGGTCCAGAATTTTCTAGATAGTTGACATCTTGATTATGTGTGAGAATTCTGGGCCAGCCATTCATTCTAAGTCTCTTTATGAGGACCTAGGTTTGATCCATCACGGGTAATGCTTCACAGGTTGTCTTTTATGATCTGAGATGTAAGCCATTCATGTTAGACACTTAGGACCAACTGAAGAAAAAAATAAAATAAAGCTGACTTCAGCCCAGACAAGTTGTAGAACTAGACCCAGCATGGGGCTATGAAGACACCAGAGAAAAGGAGACTGAAATATTGAATGTAGGCAGAGAAACTGAGAGGGTGTAGGAACTTTAAATCTATAGGTCTAACTGGAGGAAGGTGGCTTTGGAGGGGGCTAGGGTAAAGGGAGATGCAGTAGTTGGGGAGTGACAAATTTCACATAAATGTACTTGAGTTTATCCTGGGAAACTTATCAAGTTATTTATCTCCAAGACTGGGAGGATAAGAGATAATATCAAGAGGAGAGACATCTCCCTGCACCCTGTCATATGCCCCCTGCAGATAACTTCCACATGGGCAGCAGGATGGTAAATCCCATGTGGGAAAGATCCTAAGGCATTTATTTCTCTGTTAAAAGGGGGAGGTTTTACAGTGATCTCACTGAAATCAAGAACAAGACAAGGTCGTGCACTATCTCCATATTTATTCAATATAGTTCTTGAGGTTCTAGCTAGAGCAATAAGACAACAAAAGGAGATCAAAGGGATACAAATTGGAAAAGAAGTCAAACTCTTACTACTTGCTGATGATATGATAGTTTACATAAGCGACCCTAAACATTCTACCAAGAAAACTCATAAACACTTTCAGTAATGTAGCAGGATACAAAATTAACTCAAAAAAATCAGAAGCCCTCCTCTACACAGATGATAAATGGGTTGAAAAAGAAATCAGAGAAACAACATCCTTCACAATAGATACAAATAACATAAAATATCTCAGAGTAACTGTAACCAAACAAGTGACAAGAACTTTATATCTTTGAAGAAAGAAGTTAAAGAAGACACCAGAAAATGGAAAGATCTCCCATGCTCTTGGGTAGGAAGAATTAACATAGTAAAAATGGCAATCTTACCAAAAGCAATCTACAGATTCAATGCAATCCCATCAAAATTCCAGCAAAATTCTTCACAGACCTTGAAAGAATGGTACGCAACTTCATATGGAAAAGCAAAACCCCAGGATAGCCAAAACAGTCCTGTACAATAAAAGAACTTCTGGAGGCATCACCATCCCTGACTTCAAACTCTACTACAGAGCTACAGTACTGAAAACAGCCTAGCATTGGCATAAGACAGACAGAAGGACCAATGGAATCAAATTGCAGACCCACATATTAATCCACACACCTATGAACACCTGGTTTTTGACAAAGAAGCAAAAAATATCAAATGGAAAAAGAAAAAGAAAGCATATTTAACAAGTGGTGCTGGCATAGCTGGATATCAACATGAAGAAGAATACAAATAGATCCATGTCTATCACCATGCACAAAACTCAACTCCAAATGAATCAAAAACCTCAACAGAAAGCCAACCACACTGAACCTTATAGAAGAGAAAGTGGGAAGTACACTTGAACGCATTGGCACAGGAGACCACTTCCTAAATAGAACCCCAGTAACACAGACACTGAGAGAAACAATAAATGGGCCTCCTGAAACTGAAAAGCTTATGTAAAGCAAAGGACACAGTCAACAAGATAAAACAACAGCCTACAGAATGGGAAAAGATCTTCACCACCCCCACCCACCCCCCATCGAACAGAGTGCTGATTTCCAAAATATACAAAGAAGTCAAGAAATTGGTCATCAAAAGAACAAATAATCCAATAAAAAATGGAGTACCTAAAGAGAGAACTCTCAACAGAGGAATCTAAAATGGCTGAAAGGCACTTAAGGAAATGCTCAACATCCTTAGTCATCAGAGAAATGCAAATCAAAACAACTCTGAGATTCCATCTTACACCTGTAAGAATGGCCAAGATCAAAGACACAGATGATAACTCATGCTGGAGAGGTTGTGGGGGAAAGGGAACACTCCTGCATTGCTGGTGGGAGTGCAAATTGGTACAGACCCTTTAGATATCAGTATAGCGATTTCTCGGAAAATTAGGAAACAACTTTCTCAAGACCCAGCAATACCACTTTTGGGTATACACCCAAAGAATGATCAATCATACAACAAGGACATGTGCTCAACTATGTTCATAGCAGCAATGTTTGTCATAACCAGAACCTGGAAACAACCTAAATGCCCCTCTACCGAAGAATTGATAAGGAAAATGTGGTACATTTGCACAATGGAGTATTACTCAGCAGGAAAAATAACAACAGCATCTTGAGATTTGCAGACAAATTGACAGATCTAGAAAACATTATATTGAGTAATGTAACCCAGACCCAGAAAGACAAATATCATATGTGCTCACTCATAAGTGGTTTTAGATATAAACAAAGAAAACCAGCCTACAATTCACAATCCCAGAGAAACTAGACAACAATGAGGACCCTAAGAGAGACTTACATAGATCTAATCTACATGGGAAGTAGAAAAGGACAAGATGTCCTAAGTAAATTGGGAGCATGGGGACCATGGGAGAGGATTGAAGGGGAGTGGAGAGGATGAGAGGGAGCAGAGAAAAATTGCATAGCTCAATAAAAATCAATAAAAAAATGGGGGAGAGTCTGGGAGAGAAGAAAGGAAAAATTGCAGGGAGGGAGGGAGAGAGGGAGACACACACACACACACACACATACACACACACACAGAGAGAGAGAGAGAGAGAGAGAGAGAGAGAGAGAGAGAGAGAGACAGAGAGAGAGACAGAGAGAGACAGAGAGAGAACCACAAAGAGGCACAGTTATTGGGCAATACTTAGACTTCAGGTGATGGTTTTGAGTGTTGCACAGGTGACTGAAGCCAACAGGTGTCTGAGCCACACATGACATGAGACTTGGACTCACTGAGAGTGGACACCAGATTTTCTTCTTATATTCTGATATTCTGAGGTAGCCATGATTTGCTACAAGGAACTGATCCTCTGTCCTGAGAGTCACTGGGGCTTCCACCTAGTCTTTTGAGAGGCAGAGGAATCCTGGGAGATGCTCACCCTAAATTCCAGACCACAGCCTCTGTAGCCAATTGTGTCTTCTGGAAACATATATTGGCTCACCAACATTCTGCCTCAGTCTGGCTCTGGGCTTCAGAATCCCTGCTCTTGGGCATCGAATATGTTCTTCTTCACATTAGATAACAATTACGAAGGACCATTGTCTCTGGCTCAGAAATTAGAGGGAAGTGATGTGCTGGGAAGGCAGAGGAGCTTCTAGCCACCCTCAGCTCGAAGCGGGATGATGGCTTCCATCCTTCATTCCGGGGTGGAAAGTTCAGCATGCCACACAATGTGTGCTGTGTCAGACTGCACTGTGGTCATTTCCGGTAACGACAGTCAAAACACTGCTTGCTAGCGGTACCAGGTGCACTCTGAGATGGAAACAGGAAAGGGTGCTCCAGAATACAGCAGCTTTTCCACCTTGCTGCTTCTTCAACACCCAGGGTTGGAGATGGATCAGCACCCTTAATTGCCTTGCCTTTGGGCCAAAGGATCTCAGCCAGAAATAAGTTCTTCACATCTTCCATGTTGGAGCTGGGTTTGCTGTCAGGTGTGATGTGACCACAAATCTAGAAAGGAGCATTATGTCAGGACTGGCAGGGGCATAGGACATGGTGCGGATTGTCAGCTGGATTCAAGGACAGCTCAACATACAGGCAGAAGTTTGGATGGAAGGAGGGAGACACTTGTTGACAATCTCTACAATGAGCATTTCTGACTTATACAAGAAAAACTTGTAGTGTCATCTTGTGAAAGGCTGACTAGGTTCTTAAGATGATTCTGTTTGAACCCCTTAACTGCTGATTCATGTCACTGTCCCTAAACCCTCATCTTGCAAGTGAAGACATTAAGGTCAGAGTGAGTGGACAAGTTATTAAAAATAATTTAACCCACAACTGCCTGCCTTTGAGGCCGTTTCTAGTTAGTGTGTGAGGAAGGGGTTTTACCTAAACCAGGCAATGGTGGGCAGAAGTATGCTCTCCACTGCCAATCCAGGGTAAAGAGAAGCTTCCTGCTAGAAGACATTCCCTGAAGATTCATGTGACATATCAGGTACCTGCTACAGGCTGACCACTGCATTGGGTGGAAAACATCCACCCTGCCAGAATTCTCTAGGATCATTAGTGTGATGTGGCGCTGTTTGATGCTTGCCTATAAGAAGCCCTCTGTGGACGAGGTCAGTGATTCCTTTGAGAGCTAAAATGTACAAGATCCAAACCAGCATGAATTTAAGTGCATTTTTCTGAATGGAGAGGAATGGGTCAAGGCAATGAGAATATTCCCCTGGAGGCTGCTACTGAGGTATTAAGATACAGCTCATTTTGCTTCAGTGTGCTTGGGTACGATGCTTGCTGTCCTCTGGTTCTCATCAGGACCAAATCCAGCATCATAGAAATGTCTTCTTCATTCAAAGCCAAAGGAGAGTTATTCAGAAAGATATTTAATTTTACAGTGAAGGGAAACAAATGCTATTTATTTATTAGTATAATTAGAGCAAAAAACAAAACATACTTTAGATGTGTGTGAGCATTTGGTTGTCATGCTTATTGCTTTTCAGAATATCCTAAAATTAATCCATGAAACAGCATTCACATTCCCCCAATTACCACTACAGTGAGTTCCCATGGGAAGGCAGGGGAATGACAGACCACCACAGCTGGAGTATGTGTGCTCCATTCATTAGGGCTGTAATAAGACTTTACCATTTTCCATAAAGGTGTTATTTCAGATCTCAATAGCAAAGGAGCTAGGATGCCAACAGGTGCAAAATTTGCATTAGCATATGTATGAGAGAGTAGAATCATGCCTCAAATATTTAGGATAAAACTTTTTAATAACAGCATAAAAGTAAAGCAGGTGTTAAATGACTACAGGATTCATGCTGTCGTTGGAAGCAAATGTGTCCATTCCTGAAAGACTGTAATACAGAGCAAGTCCCATTGAGACAAGTTCTAGGGCTTGGGTGTTTGAGGCCAGCTAAGATGGGCAAGAAAGATGCCCTTCTTGAGGAAGCCTTGCTCATGATGACAGCTCTGGCCTCTCTGCTTGCATCATCTGGCCAACCAATAACTAAGAACCCCAAGCTTCTACAAAGACAGAGGCCGGCTTGCAGCAGACATATCTGGATTTTGTCCCACATTTATGCCCTCTTCTGGTTAAAAAAAAAAAGTTCCTTCCCTTTAACAAACTCTCTCTGCTCTGCTGTCTGCAGGCTGAGATTGTCAGCCAGAATGTCCTGCTCTTGTCGCTGTACTAGATAAGGGACAATATGTAACAAAAGCCAGTCCCAGGGGTTTCTCCCTGGCGAGTTGGTCTCTCCACTGGAGTAACCAGGATGAATGGAATGCTTAGTGCTGATAAGTTGCCAACCAGCTCTTCCGGCATGGCTCCCTGGAGTAGCCTTTGCTCTTGTTTTTTACGTGCCTGTTCATCCGATGTTCCTTTGATTTGATGACTTCTCTAATATCTCTCCATTAAACTCCACTTTAGTTGGAGTTAGCCGGAGTTGATTTCTGTTGCTTGCAATTAAAGAATCTTGACTGATATAAAAATAACATCCGCAAGAGCAAGACGCAGATGTTGCATTGAGGCCTAAGCATCTTAGAGATGTTACCTCACCCAGTGAAGTCGATATGATCATCCCTATCTTGTACCATGGGGTGCTCAGAATCATAAGCAGCCCAGATCAAATGATTCTCCTAAAGCCCAGTTTATATTTCCAATGAAGCTTTCTGTGTTAATTCACATTCTTATAGAAACAGGACCAAAATATAGATGCTATAAGTAGACACATGTATGGCTTACACACACACACACACACACACACACACACACACACAAACACACATGAGGACATTTCTTGTGAGAATTGGTAATCTGGTTATATAAAACTGAAAAATCCCATAATAAGCAGTTTGAGAACTGGAGATCCAAGAGAGCTGTGATAGAATTCACTCAGTATCTGGAAGGCTGAGAACCAGTGATATAATGCCCAACCTGAAAAATTAAAACCCTGGGGATCAAAGTGAGCCCTATTGTAAGGCCTAAGGCCCAGGAAGCAGAAATTCTAGTATTCCAAACAGGGGAAGACTGAAGTTCCAGTTTAAGAGAGGTAGAATTCACCCTTCCTCCACATTTTCTAAAAATATGTTCCTAGTGGGGTAATGCACTCAGCCTACATTGGTGAGGATCGATGTCTTGTACTTAGTCCACTCATTTATGCACTAATCCCTTTCAGAGAATGTTGTAGTTTGGATGTTAAATATCACCCCCCCGCCGCCCACACACCACTGCCATCAGACTTCTGTCTAGATATTTGGTCCCTGGTTACCAGTACTATTCTGGAAGGTTGTGGCATCTCTGAGACTGTAGTCTAGCCAGAAGAAGTGGGTTGTGGAAAGTGGGCCTTGGGTGATTACTCGCTTCTGACCCTGACAAGCTCACTGTTTCCTGATCTGAGATGTGAGGAGCCTCAGCCACAGGCTCCCAGTACCATGCCTTCTCCACCACAATAGGCTACATCCCCTTATATTATTGTAGGTTCCCGAGTTGCTCTGTCAGCTGTTCTGCTACAGTGACAAAAATGGTTGCTGATCTATGACTACACACAGAAATGCCATTTTGTTAGCTATCTGGGCACATCTTAGCCCAGGCAAGTTGATGTACAGTCAACAAGCCCACACTCTACTGGGACTCCCTGTTTCCGTCATCTTGTCTGGGAGAGTGCTGATGTACTGGGAGTCTCCAACACTAGGCAAAGGAGCTTACAAATTATCGCCACTAGTAGCAGCAGATGGACCTAGATGCTTAGGAAGAAGGCCCAGGTGATTTGAATTGCTCTTTGAAGGGACTCTCATCCTCCTAATGAATCAAGACATTATTAAGGGGGGGGGGAGATGCTCAGGAGGAGTAGCCGGAGAACTGGCTTCAGAGAATTGGCTAAAGGCTGGTGAATGAGCAGACTCGGCTTGTGGTGGGACAAAACAAGGAGGTGGGATGTGTGTGTGTAAAGAACCAAGTCTAAGAATTGGTGGAGCTTTGGTCCCTTGGAATGCTTGTCAGGGCTGACCTTGGGTGGCCTGTGGACACAGCTGCTCCAGGTGTTTCAGACCCAGGTGAGGACTGTTTGAGTTCAGACAGCAAATCCTAATGCCTACAGAAGCCAGGTACAGAATGACTGGATGGGGGCAATACAGCTGCAGCACGAGGTCTGTGCCATTGTCACAGTGACTGGTCATCTCAAGGGAATGCCTGAACTCACGGCTGGAATTGCGAGTCCTCAGACTGTTGTAGATAGAATCGATTTGGAGGCAAGAGACCTTTCCAGATAAAATGTGGAGGGGAACATTTTATGTACTAGATTCTCTCTTAACCTCCCCCCCCCACTTTGCATTTATTATAAAACATGGTCTTAGTGTTTAACTCAGGCTGGCCTCAGGCCTCTTGATCTTCTTGGCTCTCTGCCTCCTGAGTGCTGAGGTTATTGGCATGTGTCACCAGACCTTGCCAGTTGACCAGGTTGCTTAGGATACTTTGGGGGAGGCCTGGATCCAGGCTTGGAGAGAGGGGATTTTCCCACTTGCATTTCTCTTCTCTTTTGACTGGACATTGCTTCCTTTTAAAGTCTGCATCTCGCTTTCCTTCCCTCCCTTTCTTCTTACGTTATCTTAGCCTAGGTATAGTAAAGACAGACAGTAAAGAAAGGCTCTGTGAGGTTGGCCACAGGGAATTCCAGCATGGTTCCCTGGATCAGTCATGAGGGTAAATGAGAGCATAAATACAGCTTCATAGTGTGTGTGTGTGTGTGTGTGTGTGTGTGTGTGTGTGTCTGCCTGACTGTTTGTGAAGTGCACATGGAAGAACAACCTTGGGCTTGTTTCTCAACTTGTATTTTAAGACTGGGTCTCTTATTGAACTTGGAACACCTGTTTAGCACACTAGTGATCCCTACGGATCTGTCTGCCTCCCCTCTGCAGTTCTGGGATTTCAGGTGTGTGCTACCATGCCCAGCTGTTTTAGATAGCTCCTGGTCATTACAAACTCAAGCCATTGCTTTTGTAAGCCAAGTTCTTTTCTGATTGAGCTATCCTAACTTTACTCTTGTACAGGGCCTGCTCTATACATAGAATATGCATTTATCCATCAGATGGCTGTGGCTTAGGGTACCTGGGGCTCTCACCAGCAATTCTGGTTTCTCAAATGAGCCCCAGGGATTGTCTTTTCTACAAGATATATTTCTTTACAGACTAAAGCCTGGAAGCTGATATTTGCATCTCAGAGCTGGTCAGTAACCCCAAAGATGGCACTCTACTTTAATTCTAGATAGACTGAAATTTTAATGAAAAGATACCAATAATTTTGGGTGAGTTATATTAAATAAGAGATTCTCATCTAATAGTTGGTCTATGTAAATTTCTTTAGGAGATTCTTCATTTAAGTAATATTTGCACCTTATTTAAATTCTTGCTTAGTCTCCTTATATTGCTATAATAGTTTACTACAATCTAGGTAAAGAACAGAATTTTATTTCTTATAGTTCTGGAATGTGGGAAGTCAAAACTTAAATAGCCCAAATGGGGCAAGGGCCTAATTAATGCATCATCCATGAGAGTGATAGAAGGGCAATCCGTGTGTGTGTGTGAGAGAGAGAGTGTGTGTGTGTGTGTGAGAGAGAGAGAGAGAGTGTGTGTGTATCTGTGTGTGAGAGAGAGAGTGTGTGTGTGAGAGAGTATGTGTATGCATATGTGTGTGTGTGAGAGAGTGTGTGTGTGTGAGAGAGAGTATGTGTGTGCATATGTGTGTGTGTGAGAGAGAGTTTGTGTGAGAGAGTGAGTATGTGTGTGCGTATGTGTGTGTGAGAGAGAGTGTGTGTGTGAGAGAGAGAGTATGTGTGTGCGTATGTGTGTGTGAGAGAGAGTGTGTGTGTGAGAGAGAGTGTGCATGTGTGTGTGAGAGTGTGTGTGTGTGGTATGTGCACATATGTGCACACATGCATATGGATGCATGCACGTACACGTGCATGTAAACGAGATTAGGGCTAAACCCAGCTGTTACAGCTTAAATGTTAAATGTGTTTGAGCACCTGGCCCGCTCCTGGTCATGCTGTTCTAGGGGATTGTGGAGGTGGTGACTGAAGGAAGTGGATCACTGGAAGCTTTGTGGGGTCAGAACCAGTTCTAATTCCTCCTCTATTCTCTGTTTTCTTTCCAGCCAGTAAGTGTGAAGCCACTGTCTCATGTTCCTGTCACGGTGGGCTAAGCCTTCTTAAACTGTAAGCTGGTGAGATGATATACAATTATTCTGTCAGGACCCTGCTTACACAATAAGAGCACCAGACCTTTATGAAAGCAGAGTCCCCCTGATCTATTGACTTTTTAAAGACACCGTTGGGGACTGAGTTCCCAACACAGACTTGGGGAGACTTCTGAAGCAGTAGCAATAACCCTCAACCCTCTGAAGGAACACAGTCATTAGCCACAGTCTGGGCTCTTGTTACTTCACTGCCCCTGACACCTCCTTCCACCACCTCCCAGAGCTCATTGCTCCAAGGCCAGGGTGGTGAGTGGCACCACCACGGTGAAAACAGATTTCAGTATGTGACTTCCTGTACCTGTCTGCTCAGCTGTGGGAGGGCAAGCAGAAAGCTTCAGGAAGCCTGCCAATTGAGACTGCCAGTGAGTTGCCAGGACTCCAGCGGAGAAGAATGAACGGAAGAATATGCTTTCATTCCCATACTCTCACTTGGGGTGGGTGGTCAGTGATTACTGTGGTACTTCCCAAAGCCAGATGGTGTCATTCAGGATGGAAAAGGGCCAGGGTGTGCGAAATGAGTTCACTAGTTACAGATGCTATATTACAGAACGACACAGGCAGCTGATACACAATACATTTTCCTCTCACAGTACCAGAGAGTGGAAGCCCGAGATCAGGTTGGTCATGTTCAGGGAAGTCTCTTTTATCTTGTCAAGTGATGATCTCACGTTGTTGAGGGCACTGATCCTACGTGGGAGGTCTCACACCTTAACCAGCTAAGGTCAGATTAGCCACCACTTGGGGACTAGTGTCTCAACAAGTGATGTTTGTGAGGGATGAGGAGAGACACCAGCATTTGTCCATTGCATAAAGGTCAGCCAGAACAAATGCCTTGATTTAAAAAAAAAAGGCAAGTGCCAGGTTGGAGAAATGGCTTAGCAGTTAAGGGTGGCTGCTGCTTTTGTAGAGGACCTGGCTTCAGTTCTGAGCAACCACGTGAGGCAGCTCACAACTTTCTGTAGCTCCAGTTCTAGAGGGATCTGATGCCCTCTTCTGGCCTCTGAGGGTACTGCACACACGTGGTACACATAAACTTACACAGAGCATGCACACACAAATGATAATAGTGAAAACACCAAAGGACACTGGGTTCAGCTCCTTTGCATCTTTTCAGGAGAAATATCTTGAGTGTTCTATGAATTCTTTGTTTCTTTTCTAAAAGTGTTGGTAAAAACTTAATTTTAAAATATATGATGGTGTCCTGCTAGCTAGATTTGAAATCTGGGCCACATATGACATGAAATCTGGGCCAACATGTCAAGCTCAGTGCTTGTTCTTTAAATGCTCTGCATCACTGAAGAATATAATCCTTGGTCCAAGGTGAAAGAACTTTTGTATGGTAGTTTGGAAGCCAATAAGAATGCCATTGAGCTTATTCTAAATATCAACTATACAGTAAGAAAGATATTGAGATATTTTATAGGTAGTGCCTGTAGCTAGTGGCCATGGGTAGAGTCTTTAGCTTAAAAGGTCTTTAACTTGAAATATTGGGAAGCTTCTGGAAGGATACTAGAACCATTAAGCTATAGAATACCTTCAGCTATTTTTGAACTCTAATTTGATGCTGTTAAAGTTCAGAAAAGGCCCAGGTTTCCATCACAAGAGAGAACAGCCTGAATGGTGGTGCAGGCTGTCCTTGTGTCTGACTTCAATTGCTCCTGATGAGTTGTTCCAAGGAGGCTCAGGCTCTTAGGACTGCTGGGAGGATGGGGGAAAGGGCAGCAGATCAGTCAGCACGCACTTTAAAGAGCTGCCCATGAGTCTGTCACACGGTCAGACATGCCTTATAGTCCTCTAAATGGCGAGGTTTTCTTGAACCTTTGCATAGGTGTGGGTAGTACCCTCCCCAGCCTCATGCTGAGTTCTTAGAGCAGTACTATAAACAACAAATGGGCACCAACCTCCTCCGTTAATGACCCTGATCTAATGCTGCTGATGGTTTCATGTATGCTGGGCTGGGGGCGAAATAAACCATGTTAGATAAGGGCAGGAGGCTTTCTGGGATATTCAGCCGAGAGCCTAAGGTAAAGGCAGGAAGGGAGACATCAAAACAGCAGTTCTCTGATCTGAGTCAATGAAGTCTCTATGAGATAAAAGGGAAGATTTGAGCAGAACACACACACACACACACACACACGTATATGGAAGAAAAATTAGTAAAACCCCATCTCATCTTTAAAGTCCCCACTCAGAGATTGTCGCAGCAGACATTTCAGCATGTGGCCTTCTAGAGTGTTTTATGTGACTGTGCACATGCACCTATGCAGAAATGATACATTTACAACTCTGGAGTGAGCTCAATCCTCTCAGCAATTGAACAATTCCACACTGTGATGTATTTATGCTATTTTGACATTAGAGCACCCCATGCTTTACAACAAAATTTGGCTCTTCTTTCTTGGTGGAAGAATGGGTTACTCCTGGTTTTCACAAACACAAATAGCTCTGCCATAGTTTTCCTTGAGGATGTTACTCCCTCCCTCCCGTTGACTCTTCATTGTGTCTTTGCAATACATTTCTAGAGGTGGGACTGCAAGGGAAGAGCTTGCAGCTGCTCATGCACTGGTCCTGGCTCGAAACCATGTCCCTGTTATCATCCCTACTCCTGTGACCTCTCATGACCTCTCTGTGCCAACATGTCCAAATGTCTCTGCAGTAGGACCTGTGGCCTCAAGTTTTAGGGTCCGAAGAAACACTAAAGGAAAACCCCAGATGCAAATAGTACGTAAGAGCAAAAAGTCTTTATTATTATTTCAGCATGCATGTAGGGTCATTCACCTGTACAAAATGGCAATGACCCCAAGAGGAGTGCATAGGGTCCTTTTAAGCACAGCTAATCAGAATTTTAGGGAAAGTTAGGTCATCTGAAATATGATTGGTTAAACAAGCAGCAGTTGTATTACTATACTTTTCATTGGCTGAGGCTTAGTCTTATCATTTTTGGACATACTTGCACAAGATTCGGCAATTTTGGATATGACTCAGAAGGGGCTGCACATACATGTCCTGAATGTAAGGGCATTGTAGATAAGTGGCCCTTTGTGGGAGAGACATCCATTTTGCCCTTCTCTGAGAACTGAAACTTAAACTCGGGTGTGAGAATGAGAGAGTTTAACCCCTTCAAAGTCCCTGAAGTCAAACCTCTTTTGGATGTTGCCTTCAGCTCTTCTGAATGGACTCACTGAAAGCTAAGCTAAAAGTCCCCCAGCCAGCACAGCATCTTGGATAATTACTATTTGCCAACGGGCATGATAAAGTTTATTCATCGGCTCCCCACACCCTGGTTTCACACCCAGAAGATCATGTTCTTTAATAAGTGTCTTAGGTGAGCGTGTGCTCATGGGTGCACATGCTTGTATGTTAATGTGCATGTGGAAGTCAGAAGTCAAAATCAGGTTCCTTTACTCAGGTGACATATACCCTTCTTTCTGAGACTGGATCTCTTTATGACCTGGAATTCAGACTAAACTGGCTGGATAGTGAGCCTGGGGGCTCTACTACCTATCTCCACCTCCCCTGTGCAGGGTAGCAAGTGCCTATTTTTTCTTTTTTAAAAAAAGTAAACTTATTCATTTATTTTACATCTTGCCCTAATTTTCCCCTTACTCCACTCTCCCAGCATCTCTCCCCACCCCCATGTTCCCATCCATCAATCCATTCCTACTCCATTTCTGTTTAAGTAAGGACAGGTCTTCCATGAATATCAACAAAATATGGCTTATCAAGTTGCAGTAGACGAAGCACCTCCCCATGTATTAAGGCTGGGCAAAGTGACCCAGTATGAGGAGTAGTGTCCCAAAAGCCATAAATGAGTTGGAGACATGCCCTGCTCTCACTGTTAGGAGTCCCACAGGAAGACCAAGCTGCACAACTATAACATACACGCAGGCTCTCTGGTTGTTGGCTCAGTCTCTGTGAGCCCATATTAGCTGATTCTGTGAGTTTTCTTGTGGTGTCCTTGACCCCTCTGGCTTCTATAATCCTTTCTTTTCCTCTTTTGTAGGATTCTCTGAACTTTGCATAATGTTTGGCTGTGGATCTCTGCATCTGTTTCCATCCATTGTTGGATGAAGACTCTCTGATGATAGCTGGGCTAGGTACCAGTCTGATAACAGAAGTTGGTCAGTTCAGGCTACATAACCTCTATTGCTAGGAGTCTTAGCTGAGATCATCCTCGTAGATTCCTGGGAGATTCCCTTATACCAAATTTTTATCTGACCTCGAAATGTGTCCCCTCTCCACTAATCTCTTTCAGTACTTTTCCTCTCTGTCTCCCACTCACCCTCAGTCCCTTCCCCACCCATCCTCAGTCCAGTCCACTCATGAAATCTTTCTGTTTACCCTTTCCAGGGAGATCCGGGTGGCCCTCATGAACCCTTCCTGTTATTTAGTCTCTCTGTGTCTGTGGACTGTAGCATAGTTATCCTTTATTTTATAGCTAATACCCACTTAGGAGTGAGTATATACCATGTTTGTCTTTCTCGGCCTGGGTTACCTCACTCAGGATGATTTTTTTCTAGCTCCATCCATTTGCCTTCAGATTTCCTGGTGTCCTTGTTTTTTACAGCTGAGCTAATACTCCATTGTGTAAATATACCATGTTTTCTTTACCCATTCCTTGTTCAAGGACATCGAGGTTGTTTTTAGGTTCTTGTTGTTACAAATAGAGCTGCTATTAACATAGTTGAGCAAGTGCCCTTGTGGTATGATTGAGCATCTTTTGGGTATATGCCCAAGCTGGGTCTTGTGGTATACTGATCCCCAGTTTTCTGAGAAACCACCATACTATCAAAGGGGCTGCATAAGTTTGCACTCCCACAAAATGGGATGAAGATCTAAACAGAGAATTCTCAACAGAAGAATCTCACATGAGGCAGGCCTCCCATGAGCTTGCACAAAACATGCACATCAAGTTGAGGCAGAACCAAGAGCCTGTCTTTACATTGAGGCAGGGCGAGGTAATCCAGCATGGGGAACAGGTTACCAAAAGCCAGCTAAGAGCAGGGAGAGGTCTTGCTCCCAGTTTTTTGAAATTTTTCTAAGAGAGATAGAGAAGGGGAGGGGATGGGAGGAGAGAGAGGAGGGGAAACTGGTTGGTATGTAAAATAAATTTTAAAAATGTTATTTAAATAAAAAAGAATCTCAGATGGCCAGGAAACACTTAAGGAAATGTTCGACATCCTTAACCATCAGGGACATGCAAATCAAAATGACCCTGAAGTTCCATCTTACACCTGTCAGAGTGGTTAAGATACACACACACACGCACACGCACACACACACATGCACACACACACACACACACACACACACACACACACACACACACACACACAAGCAGCAGCTCATGCTGGAGAGGATATGGAGCAAAAGGAATATGCCTGGATTTTTGACATGAATTCTGGGGCTTGAACTCAGGTCCTTGTGTTCAAATGGCAAGCTCTTTATCAAGTAAGCTTTCTCTTGGCCTTAAATTGTGGCCATTCTTGCCAGTCATAGCCAATCAGATAAACGTAGTCAAACCAATATGATGAACCATAAGGCTTCTCCATCAAGGGGATTCACACCTCAGAGGAAGACTCAAGCAGTAATTACACCCCCAAAACAATGGTGAGCTATTACACTAATCATGGCATTTGGTACATAGACATTTTGACATAAAGAGCCACCTGGTATAATCAAAGTGAATCACTGCCTTCCTTGCCTTCAGCCTGGTTCTTCCTAGCTCCTCTGCCAGCTGGAAACCCGCCTTGACATGGGCTGGATCCCCCACTTTGTATCCTAGGTCTGGATCAGGTCCTCCATAAACCGAGAACTCAGGAGATACACAAGGAAATTGAGAACATATTGAGACCGAGCCCACGCTGTGCTGGGGACCTGGCCAAGAAGAGAGTCAGGATCCAGATTCCAGTAATTTAGGGAATTGCTCATGTAAGGAAGCCCCGGCTGCTGGCAAGGAGACAGCTGTGGGTTCTGGCATCTGCTGCCTTTGCAGCCCCATGCCGTTTCTTCCATCTTTACTACCTTCTGAGCTGTGCCAACATACAGAGCCTCTTGCATGTGTCTTCTGTCCATCCATTTCTTGCCTGGTAAAGATATTCATAAGTGACTACCCACCCATAAATAAGAGCTGCACATCCAGGTGTGTTTTAATTATCTGTCACCAGGAAGCAAGTTGCCGCATATTTGGCAACTTTAAAACCAGCACATACTTGCTACTTCGTAGCAGCTGTTGGGCCAGGAATCTGGGCAAGCTTTAGCTGGGTCTTCTGCATGAGGACTTTGAACCATGTTGCCATCAAGGTGTCGGGTCTCACCCGCATGTCTCACTGGGAAAGGCTGCTGACAGGGTTCATTTCCTTGAGAGATGTCGGACTGGTGTTCCCAGATAGCTGATGGCCAGAGTCCGTTCTCGCTGCTGTCAGACATGGGCTTCTCCAGTTACTTCACTAAAGCAGTCCAGAAGGAAAGTTAATATAGCAGCAACATGGAAGTCAACTCTTGGGGATTATTGCAGAAGTGAGATCACGTTGTTTTTACCTGAGTTGGGTTTGCTTCATTAGAAACAGGGGAGAGGCTGATGCAAAGGGGTGACGGCCAGCATGTAACCACTGTTGACCCTTTTGGAGGCCATTGCCATAGGCAGGTGGTTATTGGTGCTCTCGGGTGCTCCAGCCAAGCAGCTCTGCATACTGCACATGGGCGTTCCATCATAAACACCTGTACTCTGATTTTTTTCCTTGCTTCTGGTAGCTTATATACAGGTTGCCCTGGCTGAGTCTTGAGCTCTTGTAGTAAGGCCTACCTCTCCTGCTCTCCCCAGGACAGGTCTGATGATTCAGGTACTAGATCCCCTTGGGATGGGTGAGTGAGCAGGTGGGGATAGGAGAGTCACCAACAGCCCTGGCTATTACCTGACTCATGCCTAGCTCTGTGAGTGCAGGAACAGAAGATAAAACTGCTAGGCTGCCCTCTAGGCAGTCCTCTCCAGGAAAACTGGCTGTATCAGCCCAACTCTCTCTGGACCACTCATTCAGGCTTCACTTGCGCTGACACTGCTCTTTTGCTTTCCAGCCTAGAATAGGAGTCAGTGAGGCCCGCCCTTCTCAAATATCCACCTAGCCACTCAATCAGGTGTCCCCCAAGCCCTGATCAGCCCTAGGCTGATTTTGCCTCCTATTCTGATTGTTTCGGGATCTTGAAATCCAGATTTCTATGTGCAACTTTTCCATTTAGAAATGTGTATAGTCCAAACAAAACACGGTGACTGTAAGGTGGGCTGTCTGTCAGATACCACTGTGTAAATCTTCGGTCCCCATGTGTTTGTCTACCCTTTCAGTCCCCGGGACTGGACCAGGGTCTCCATTATTTGTTGTTGTTTTCTCCATGATGGCTGTCCCAGTGTATCCTCTGCAGTGGCTGCACCAGGAGATGCTTAGCAAATGGCTGCTGTTTCATGTCCTTTTTGGATAGCGATGGGATGGGTGTCCACCAACTCTGAAATTCTCCAGGAGGGTGATCACCGCCTCAGTTCATGGCATCTGAAATAAGCATCCGTGGAGGTGCCGCCTCAGGTTGTGAGTGGCGGCTAAGTGGTCTTCAACCCAGCTGGCAGGTTGTAGGTACTGCTCAGCCTTCGTCACCGTGAAGGGAAATGGAGCAGCACAAAGCTGGTTTTCTGAAGCGCCCGAGGAGCAGCACAGAAATGGCACTGAAGGGTTTATTTATGTCCATACAAACAAATCAAAATGTGTTCGGACAATTTAGAATCCAAAATGAGTTAAAAATAGTGCCAGGGGACAAAGCCAGCTCTGAAAAATCCATTAGCAGCCGATCCATGTTAACGACCTACAGGGAGCTTGGCTGCCAGCAGTGGGCAGTGGAGGTTGGGAACCACCAGATGCCATGGCTCAGTCCCTCGGCACTGCACTGCTTGGCTGCGGCAGCATGTGACCAGGCCACTGCCATTACAGGGATTAAACAGCGCTGGCTTTCAGCCTGAGTTAGGGAGGGCTTGCTCAGAGTGTTGGGTCTGAAACATCCCCTTGCGGTGATTCTGGGAATATGAGCTGCAGGTGGGGATTTTTCCTAGTGCAAGGAAAGACAAAACTCTGGGGGTAAGGAAGAGTTTGGGCTCAGGTATGGGTCCTGACGGGAGTTTACCCAGATTGATGTTTCCCAATGGGCATCAGGGGGAAGGAAGCAATGTCATAATATGGGCATGAGTTATCCCTGCAAAGAGCTCATTAAAAGTTTGGTTTGCCAGCTAGTAAGTTTGGGAGAAGTGACTCGAACACAAGAGCTCTGACTTCATCAGTGGACGCGTCTGTGGATGGATTCACAATTTGATGTCATTATTGGGATGGCAGGCAGAAACTGGGGCTTAGTTAGAGGAAGTAGTTCGAGGGGGTCATGTCCTTGGGGCTGTATCTTGTCTCAGGCTTCTCTGCTTCCTGTCCAGCATGAGGAGAATAGCTTTGCTTCCATGCCGTGAGTTTTATCACAAGCCAAATGACATGGGCTGAAAGCCCTGAAACTTGGAGCCAAAGCAAGCAAATCCCTTCCTTAAAAACCAAAGTATTTTGTTACCGTGATGAAAGCCAACAAACACAACTGTCTTTGTGTTTCTCATCAGTCATGGGCCAGTGCTTTAATAGAATTCAATAAAACCTGAATTATGCAAAAACTGGGGGAAATGTACAGAGCCATGCAAAAGACAAGGCCCTGGTATTTTGCTATTAGGTTGTACCGTCATACTCTGTGACTTAAATTGCTCTCAGGGGTTCACAAGTCCCCTGTCCCCCCCTAGTTCAGTATTTCTCCAATCACACGCAGCATGAAACCAGAGGCCTGCCATGTGTCCAGGCTTTCGTGTCCCTGTGCCCTGGCTTTCATTTTTCCCTCTCTAGGGAATGCTCCCTCTTGCTCTCATCTCTTTCCACGCAGTGTCCCTTGAGCATCCTTGCAGGCCAGCCTCTTATGGTGTCTGGGAGAGTTTCCCAGAAGTGAGATTGAGCTGTTTACAGCTGGACAGTTAACCATACAGAAAATAGCCACAATGGCATAGCCTGTATGCAGACTCTTGAAATAACCAATGTCTATGGGGCACGTCTTTGTGCCTGGCCTGGCCTTGTCTGAGCACATCCCACACATCACGTCAAATGTCCACAGTATCTTTCTGGAATGCGCAGTTTACAGAGAAATCAGAGTCTTAGTGCCTTGCCCAGGATGGAGACAATGTATTCCCAGAGGCAATGTATTCACAGAGAGGCAAGGAACCTTGGCAATTCACTTCCTGGGTCACTGAAGTTCCTGGCAGGCCTGACGCATGCCAGGCCCTGTGCCCCAGCATTCATACTTGCTGTTCTGTTCTCGCCTGTCTCTTTCCAGATGAAACATTAATATTCATAAGACCAAATTAATATTTACCCCATGTAAATGTGCTCGTGTTGGGAAAGATGTGAATAATTCATGTGGCTGTAAAGGTGTAGTCACAGGTGTTTGGGCCCCGGAGAACTGCTCATCACCTTGGCTGTGATGCTGTGCCCCGTGACTAAGCAGCCCCGACACCCTCTGAGCTGAGAAACAGCTGCCTTTGCACCACTGTGGCTACCAGCGTGGGACAAAGACGGAAGACATGGGGCAACGGGAAGAGGCAGGAGAAGGAAGCCCCCTTGAGTACGCACAGCTTTTATGGCTGGACTTGAACCAGAACTCATTTTCACTCTAGTGACTCCTTCCCTGTGGTGCACACTCCGGCCATTCCTGGGAGGCCACGTAGCCTTCTCCTGGATCAAGTTCTTGCCCAGTCCACAAAGGAGTCCTCCCTACTTCCCTCCTCCCCCTCCTACACCCTCTCTCCTCTCTCTCTCTCTCTCTCTCTCTCTCTCTCTCTCTTTTTCTCTCGCTCTCCTTCTCCCCGTTAGCTTGACTGTCCATCCTCTGATGGTTTATCTTCTATCTCTTCTATCTTACTTTGCAGGTATCTTGTCTTTTTTGTCTCACGTATCTATCGCTGCTTCTCTGCCATCTCCACGTATCTCCTCTTCTTGGATCAACTGCTTCCTCATTCTGTTCATGTCCTTTATGCTTAGGATCTCTCTCTGTTGTCCCTCTTTTTCTTTTGGCCTTGGCATTATTGGTTGAAGTCTAATGAAGAAGTCCCATTTTCTCAGACGTTTCCAGGACTTTTGTCTCTCTTTGGGTTTTTCTGAAAATGTGTAGGATAGAGGGCCCAGGATTTAGAAAGAGAGAGAGAGGGAGAGAGAGAGAGAGAGAGAGAGAGAGAGAGAGAGAGAGATCAGCAAGTAGACAATATAAAAAGAAAACTGGTATTTTCAAGCTGGATTGCATGATGGGTAAGCAGAGTTTAATCCTATAGTGGTTCCTCTGAAAACTAATTGCTCTGGCCTTAGGACATTGCCTGGAAGTCATCCAGGTCTGTGCTCCCCTCAGTGTGTAGAGGAGGGGTCTGGGCACTTTGTCCCCTCCAGGTATCTGGGTGGGGGTCCTAGGAATGTGGTCTCCTCAGGATGTGCAGGAGGGACCTGGACACATGGTCCCCCAGGGTGTGCAGGAGGGGCCTGGGCATGTGGTATTACCAAAATGTGGCAAAGGCTGTTTTCCAGATGTCAGACTTTCTGAAATTTGGGCATTTCCCTGGAAACAACTTAAGGAATGTCATTGAACTGAGAAAAGTCCCAGTACATAAAATTGCAGAAATTCAGCAGATTTCAGAGTTGGAATACCGACCATGTGAACCTTAAATCTTAGCTGGTTCCAAGGATAGAACACAGAATCACTCGTTACAACCCCTTGCTTGAAAATTCACTCAAAGTCCGATCCACAGTGTGATTGAAAAGTTAAGGCTCCTGTGATTTGGTTTGGCCAATGTTCTGGTTAATTTTATGTCAACTTGACACAAGCTGTTGTCATCTGAGAGGGAGGAGCCCCACTTACCTCCATAAGACAAGTCAAGCATGTAAGACATTTCCTTAGTTAGTGACGGGAGTCCTAGCCCATCATGAACGTTGCCTGTCCTGTGTCCTATAAGAAAGCAGGCTGAAATAGCCATGGGGAGCAACCTGTAAGCAGTGTTGGGTCCACAGGGGTCGCACAAAGATGGGGGGGAGATCACCAAAGTCTATTGAACCAGAAGCAAACCTTATTCCAGGAAAAAAAACAAGAAAATTAAAAAAAATAAATATCCATGGGGCATAAAAAGCTTATCAGCTAGCTGAGACCACAGCCAGAGATGGACTTGTCAGGTTGTGGCAATGGGCTGTTTATCGAACTCCCCTTTTTACAGCAAGAAGCAAGCATTAGGCATGAAAAAAAAAGAATTTTTACAATCTCTAGGTAAAACTCAGATACAAACTGCCTCTTTTACACTTTCCATTAACAAGATTTTTTTAGTTAAACTAGTGTTCGTATTTAGTCCATTGTCTTCTTCTGGCACTTTTTGATGGTGTTTACCAAACCTCTATATTCCCCTGATACTGCCAGTTTCATGTAGCAGGGAAGGGTATGGGAAAATGCACAACCAAAAAGTCAGGTACATCTCATCGTTTAAAAGTTAACTCAGCTCACATCAGTTGCTGGTCATGAGTAGCCTGGGTAGCTATCTAAAAGTTGACCCTCAGTTTGCAGAGCAACGCTCAGTTTGCAGAGGGCCACTTCAGCCTTCAGTGGGTAAAGCAAAGTAACCCACTGTTCATAGTTAATCCTTCAGCTGCAGAGAAAGCTGCTGACAGCCGGCTCTCATTCTCCTAGGCTTATAACTTTATGTTTCTACATTTTATTTTTGGAACCTACATTTCTCTATTCTTATTCTTGGACTCTTTAAGCAACAACCCCTCCACAGCCTTGCACCAGCTCCTGCCTCCAGTTCCTGCCCTGTTTTGAGGTCCTGTCCTGACATCCTTTGATGGTGAACAGTGTTGTAGAAGCTTAAGCCAAATAAACTCCCCTTATTTTTTCACTCAGCTTGCTTTTGGGCATGGTGTTTCATCACAGGGGCTCTAACTAAAACAGTTGGCATCCTTAGCTGCTTCTCCCTTCTTTTTGAAGCCACAGCATCCTGCCCCCTTCGTCGTCAGTGTCTTGTCACACAGGACCCTATCACAGCTCTCGTTTCCACACCTTGATGTGGCCCTCCCCAGTCCTGGAATGTTTGCAGGCTTCTTAGGTCCTCCCTCTACCTTCCCCAACCACTGTTATTCAAGATGAACTAAGTGTTCGGTTTTGGAAACTCCCATGTGTTATAACCACCGCTCACATTTCTCCTTCAGTCACTTTTCTACAGTGAGTCTCT